>OU898285.1:58434471-58581160 GCA_918026665.1 Diabrotica balteata | reverse complement strand
AAAAAAAAAAATCGATTTACCGAGAATCTGTACGTCGTAGAAAAAAATGTTTTAAATAAAAAATGTAGCTGAGATCAATAAAAGTGATCCATTCTATTGATCTCACGAGAATTGTATAAAATGACAAAAATCGCCCCACGTTTATTTATTTAACACATTTACAAAAACTGAGTTTATTCGCGGCAAAATACAAAAGCTGCACTATTTACCTTTAAAACGCATCTTGACTTTTCTCGATAGGACACTTGGATCAAAATATATAGAATTTTTATTGTCAAGCTAATACAAATTTTATTAAACATTGATTTTGCTCGCATAACTGACATTTAAAATCGACGGTAGCTTCAAACGTTTCATTCTACACAAAAAGTGCCAATAAACATTTTTGTTTAAAATTATCTTAGCTACATTTGTTTTTTGAAACATTTTTTTCCACGACCTACAGATTCTTGTTAAGTCGATTTTTTTTGTCTTTTTACCTCCCTAAGGGGATTTAGGGGAAAGCCAGTGGTAAACTTTTTGCATCTATTTTAGGTCCCAAAAATTAATATTCCCAGCAAAATTCAGTTGTTCGTATGATTTTTAGGGGCCAATTCTCTGACGACTGTACTATAAGTACGTATAATTTTTCTTCTTTGAACAGTCTTGTAGAAAGACTGTTGTAATATTTTGCCATAAAACTGTGCTATCATACACTTGTAAACCGAACGTACCACACCAGATCAGCCAATTTTTTCTAATTTCTGGGTTCACTACACAAAATTTGCCTCCAGCATAATACACTGTGCTCCAAAATTAACGCATAATTTTAAAAATTCTTATTTTGAGTTGTAATGAAAAATTTTCTGTTTATTCTTTTCTGCTTTATAGTTGTTTTAGAACATCTTAAATAAAAAGCTTTTCTTTTTTTACAAAAAACGTATTGAAATTAATAATATATCATCATAAATCTAAACATCTAAACAAACAACTGATCTAAACAAACTAACATTACAAATTAATGACGAAATTGATATTTTTAAAGTTGAAGAAAATACTAGTATAATACCGTGTACTAGTATCGAGTATTGCCTCCCCTGGTATTTATTACTGCTTGACAACGATCTTTCATACTGAGAATAATCGTTCTAATTTCTTCTTATTCAATTTGATCCCCAACCAACCGCAAAAACAGTTCATCTAATGTGTTTGGTGCATTAGGTAGTTGTCGTAGTCGTCTGCATATGATGTCCCAAACATGTTCTATTGGATTGAGGTCAGGACTTCTCGCAGGACAATCCATGGCAGGAATACCAACCTCCTGACGATACTGCTGCACAATTCTTGCCGTGTGTGGCCTGGCATTATCTTGCATAAGCATGAAATTATCCCCAATAAATGGTGCAAATGGCACGACATGCTTTTCTAAAATGTTTGTTATATCTCTGTTATACCTCTGCGATCTAAGCCGACTACGATCTATTTTAACTAATTCCGTACGAGCCTCTAAATTAATCCCACCCCACACCATTACCGAGCCGCCATACTGTACAGTCCCTACGGTGTTACACTGTGCGTAGCGTTTCCCAGGCCTTCTATACACTCGGTTTCTCCTGTCATCATCGCAGTACACAGTGTACAGTCATTTCACCTTGGAAAAAAGGTGATTCATCTACTGGATTCATCGCTAAACAATATTCTTCCCCAATCGTCATTATTCCAATCAACATATTCACGAGCAAAATGCAATCTTTGCCTTCCTAGGTCTTTGGTCCAATGGGCCAATTGGTGCCATTCCAGAGTGTAGGTCGTTCACAAGTCTTCTTCTAATCACCTTCTAAACCTTTGTCTTAGTGTACGAAGTGTCAAAAACCGGTCTTGATTAGGAGTTGTAACCGTTCTACGGCCTTGACCGGGTCTTCTCGAGTTACTTCCAGTAACAGAAAAACGTGTTAACACTCTTGAAATGGTTGACTGGGTGACGTTAAAACGTTCAGCGAGTTCTACTTGAGTGTATTCTTATTCGCGAAGATTAAAGATTCTAAAAGAGCCACATTCTGACAAATTTCGATGTTCTTGCTTCTGGTGGTCATTTCAAAGAAAAAACACCAAATAAATTTGAAAAACCCCTTTAAACTATCAGCACAACGTAATCCAACCCAACTAAATTCGAAATAAAATAAAGCACAATTGCATGTTTTTAATTTTTTTGCAAAAAATGATACCAATGATAAATAAATTGAAATTAACTAAATTAGTACATTATTATTACGTGCGGAAAACGACTATTTTATTTTCTTATTTATAAGAAACACATACCATATAAGATGTTAACAAATATCTTTTACTTCAAATCTTAATTCTCTTTAAATTTTCCTAAGAAACATGTACTTTCATTTTTCAAAGCTATTTATTAAAGCACGAACGTAATAAAGTACCCATTACTTTCATTCTTGTTCGTAATTGCAAGGGCTCGTGACGGACCTGGTGGGACTTTGAAAGTGCCAGACGGTGAAGCTTGAATAGTGGTTACGAAATAAACCGAAGCGTACATCGATAGAGATCGGGGCAGGTGCGCCAACCTTGATTTTTAATTCTTTATCTATTCTTCAATCAAAATAGACAGAAGCTGAATCCAGTTTTTCTTTAGCTTAACTGGTCAGAGGTGTAGCAAGAATTAATGATGAGAGGAAATATAAACAAATAAAATTGTTAAAACATAGCTTGTAGTATAGACTGTGAGATATACTAATATTGGTTAAACGAATCCGACTTTTTATTAGATTGTTTACAAGCGTTACCAGCATGTTCTATTTATTCTATATAATAATTAGAATTTCTGGAATAGTTTAGTTTTATTGCTTTATTCGCTTAAAAAAATAGGGACTCTGCCTCCAGTGAAAATACGACCTCATTCTAATTAGTCTGATCAAATAAAATTACAATACACGTAAATCAAAATGTAATTCAGTACCGTTGGAATAAATTTAGCAAAGAGCTGAAAACAAAAGACATATTTGTAAAACCGGACCGTTCTTTAAATAATGAAAAATTGGTCATTTTTGCACACAATTTACTTTTTTAACTGCTGCGGTAATTCATGTTTTTATGAAGGTTTCTACTATTTTTTTTTGCTAAATTGAAAAAGTTCATTTAAGGCTTGCTAAATATATTTTGATACTTAATTTATTTAAATAATTGTAAAAAAACTTGAAAAACAAAGAACCTCGGCACTTTTCTTATGTAAAAGCTTTTAATTTCAGTTAAATTGGCTTACAGAGAGGTAACTTTGGTCATGAGGATCAAAATCTATCATTGTGCCAAGACTCAGAGATCAGTTGTTTCTGTGTAACAGAGGTTCAAAGTGTCGGTTTTTAGTTCTTTTGAATAATACATATTTGTGAAATATACACAGTTTTAGAGCTCTTCTGCACGAACAGAAAGCTGCCGTGGCCTTCTTTACCTTGGCGTCGAGATGTTCCTTAGATGAAAGTTTAGAATCCAGGATCACTCCCTAAGTACTTCACTGACTTGGAAACCGATACAGTTTTGTCATAGAAGGTAAGCTCTCTGTTAGCTCCGATGGCCATTCTCCGAGTGAACAGAGCCACAGCAGTCTTCTTAGGATTAAAACCGAGTTCCTGCTCTCGGCACCATTCCTCAACAAGCCCGAGGCTCACCTGGGCGACTTCGTGCACCGTTACCGGGAAGAGCCCCTCAACCAGTATAACTACGTCATCGGTGTAGGCTGGCGCATATATACCTTCTCGGACAGTCACTGACGAAGGCTATCAACCACCAGGCATCTCAGCAGGTGGAACAAAACTCCACGCAACAACCGTTTCAGCACGCAGCTGCATTCAACCCATGCCCTTCCGCAGTATCCCACATGGAACCAAAAGTAGCGCAACTAAAGGTGTCCTCAACATCCATAAAGATACCTAGGCTGTACTGCTTCCGATCTAGCACCCGCTCCACCCTGTAGCCAAGGTAATGCAGGGCCATCTCACGAGACTTCCTAGTAGTACAAACAGTAAAAAATAACAATAATAATTTTTCTATAGTAATATGTGACATAAATATCTGTAGAGCAAAAATAAGTTCGGCTAATGGATTAAGTCCACAGTCAGGAAATTCGATGACACACACACACAATAATTTTTCTTCCAAAAGTTTAATTACGGGCTGTAGCAGTGCTTTCCGTTGCCGGCCAGTGCCATTCAACTATAGAGGCTACTACATACTAGCCATAGGGGAGGGTAGTCCACAGTGAGACGCGGTACACAGTAAGACATTTCTTCTTACTTTCAAATTTTTTCGCTCAATTAAGTTGATATTTTATTTGTGGATGGGTTTCGTTTAGTGCCACATGCCGCTGTAGTGGCATAAAAAAATATTTTACGAAGGTGAATCGGTAATTACTTTTTAGAAGGTATTATTGAAGTAGTAATTATTCGATAATTTTACTTCGAAATATTATTATTATTGTGTTGTTGGCTCATTTCTCACAAAATTTCAATGGAATAATTTATATCGAGTAAAATAGTACACAGTGACACACCACATTAGGTACACAGTGAGACTGTCTCAGTCTGTACCAGTTTGTAGTTGGTATCTTAAATGTTGGTAATAATTTTTATAAATAAAGCAAAGTTGAAAGTTATTTTATAATGAAGATAATAATTATGAACGTTACTATAATTCGGTATCCATTTCAGATGGTAAGAAAACAGAAACCACGAAAAATTGCTACCTTTTCAAAAGAATCAATGAGTAGAACAGTAAATTTAGTTATAAATGAGAACATGTATTTTCGAAGAACCTCCGAATTATGTGCTGTAAAATTTCAAACGTTGCACAGATATGTTGCTAAAAAAACGCTTGGCTGAAGGGGAAATCTCCATGACCCCTAATTATGGCTGCAGATTGGTGTTTAACGAGGAACAAGAACAACATTAGACAAACAACGACTTTAGACGTTCGTTAACTGACGTATGAAGTTCAGAACCCTAAAATGATTATTTGCAACAAAGGGTGTCAAGCAAGTAAATCACTGTACGAGTGGTGAATGAGGTGAGCTGGTTACAATGTGTGCAATTATTTCTTCTGCTGGAACTTCCCTGGCATATGTTACAAAGTGCTCCTCCCGATACATTAGGGTTGGCAGCACAAAGCGGCTGAATGAATTTCGAATTATTTGTCGATGTATTGGAACATTTTATCAAATAAACAAAGAGTTAGATAAATAATCTGCTAGAGAGGCTGGAGTTTTTATATTAACTATATTAACTCTGCCTCCACATTGCAGCAATAAAATGCAGCCCTTTGATCATAACAGTTTTTGGTTCGTTTAAAATCATATTATAACAGAGAATGTGACATATGGATGTTAAACAATCCGGTGTTCCTTTAACAATTTTACAATATAGCCGAGTGTATTCGCCTTGTGTTTTTGGATGCTTTTACCCCCAGCAATATAATTAAAGGATTTGAGAGATCGGGGTTCCATCTATTTAACCCTGATATATTTGGGGATGCTGATTTTCTTCCAGCAAGTGTAACTGACAGACTGTTAGACACCGATAAGAACACAGATCTATCTATGCACCAGGTCCAAGTCATGTTAATGCTGCTGTAATGCTGTTAGTGGAGATAATGATGTTGAGACACCAAGTCGACAACCATTGTCGATGTATTGGAACATTTTATCAAATAAACAAATAGTTAGATAAATAATCTGCTAGAGAGGCTGGAGTTTTTATATTAACTATATTAACTCTGCCTCCACATTGCAGCAATAAAATGCAGCCCTTTGATCTAACAGTTTTTGGTTCGTTTAAATCATAAATTATAAAAGAGAATGTGACATATGTATGTTAAACAATCCGGGTATTCCTTTAACAATTTACAATATAGCCGAGTGTATTCGTCTTGTGTTTTTGGATGCTTTTACCCCCAGCAATATAGTTAAAGGATTTGAGAGATCGGGGATCCATCTACTTAACCCTGATATATTTGTGGATGCTGATTTTCTTCCAGCAAGCGTAACTGACAGACTGTTAGACACCGATAAGAACATAGATCTATCTATGCACTAGGTCCAAGTCATGTTAATGCTGCTGTAATAAATTCTGTTAGTGGAGATAATGATGTTGAGACACCAAGTCGACAAGCTGAAGTAACTGAAGTTGCTCAAGTGACTTCGCCAAAAGAAGAAAAGATAAGCAAGAAGAAATAAAAGAAGCACAGTGTTGACAGATACCCCTGAGAAACTACTTATAGAAGAAAACTAACAAAAGAAGGCAATGAGACAAAAAACTAAAACCTATATGAATGAATTAAAATCGTTAAAAAAGGGAAAAAAAAAACGTGAAGGTACCATAGAAAAGCAGAAATATTTCAAAAGAAAGTGATACAAGTCAAAGTGAAGAGGAAGTCGGGTATACAGAGGATTCGTCAGACATGGAAATAGATAAGGAAAATTTTATGCTAGATCAAGATTCAAATATTCCAATAACAGAAGGAAACTTTGTGCTCATCACTGTTGCCTGTTAGAATACACTATGTTGGAAACGTTGCAGGTAACGATATAGCTATAATACCTCGTATTCTTTTAGTTCCAGAAAATAGATAATGCTTTTGTCCTTCCTAACGTAGAAGATGTCGATTTTATAAGAGAGCCAGATGTGGTATTTGTGCTTCCAAATCCATTGCCGGCCGCCACCAAGCGACAATGTAACATTTTTAAATTTGTTATAAAATTTCCGGGACACTATGTTAGAGAAGGAAACTAAAATACCCATGTCTCATGGGTACTGTATATATATGTACTGTATGCTGTCTCACAGTTCTATTTGAAGAAATATATTTTGTGTTTCACTGTGGATCACCCTCCCCTACACAAAAACGGTATAATAAACTAAATAATCAGAGATTTTCGCACGAGTATAGGACAAATTGAACTAAAAATCTGTTTTGAGAGAATATAATATTAAACGCTATGATATTGAAGCAAAAAATAAAAGTATTTAATCTTCAATCTTCGAATATATAGATAAATATAAGATTTGAAAATAAGTATGTTGGAAAATGAGATGTTTATCTACTGTGATTTAACATTGTATATTTATAAAGCTAAAGCGGATTTAGAGAAACTTGTCAATTGTTGAACCAGAAAATGCTCAAATATTATTGGAAATAAATTGCTTGCAGTTTGTGTATTGTTTAGTATAAAAGTAGAACATGGTTATGTGAATTTAATGTCTTTAAAATTATATGAAATCCTTCGCTTTTCTGAAGTAAAATAAATTTTGTTTCGTTTAACAGTAAATATATGATATTTTCATTTTAAAACATTTAGCGAGATATCAAGGAAGTATGACTGTTTTCATTGTACTGTTTTATTGATATTCTGTATTAATAGAAATAGTTGTCACTAAAATCATAGATAAATAATCTCACAATATTGAATAATGTATTTATTGAATATTTTCGTAGAACATGGAATTTACTCGTATTAATATTATGACTGACCAATCAAGTTTAAAATTATACATTCTTCTTCTTTCTCGTTATACAAAATTCTGCTGCTTCATTGATGGATTAATACCTCTACTGAAGGTGGTCGCTGCATATCTTCAGAGGTCGTCCGATACTTCTACCGATTGGTGATTTATCTCTTTCTACGCGTGTCTATTTATCTCTTTTTTGACCACGCGTGTCTCTCCTATTTTACTTATTAGGTTATTTTATTCTTTCTTCTGTTTAGTGTCCATTCGTTTATGTACTGTACGTTATATTTTCTTCTAATGTTCAAACTTCCCTTTCGATCCAGTTATTTCCAGTAGGCTTTGTTTTGTGCTGTGTCAAGTATTATTTCTGATGTATGTGTCATTATTGGTCTTCAACTGGCTTTATAAATTCTTAACTTTATCTCACTGTTAATATGTTCTTTTCGTTATATAGTGATATTAAGATATCCTGCTAGTCTATTTACTTTTTGTACATGTTCTCTCACTCCTTTGTTTAGATGTCCATGACTGGAGAATGTAATTCCAAAATATTTTATTTTCATTAGTTGAGATTTTCACATTGAATTCTTTTGCTCTGATGTTAAATATGTGAACTATTCTTTGCAGACTATCTTCTTCTTGGGCTACCAGTATCGCGTTGTCTGCTTAATAGAGTATTTTTACTTTTTTGTTTCCCATTCTGTATCCTCGTTCTTTATTGACACTTTTAATGACTTCATCCATGATTAAACTAAATAACATACATCAAAATTATACACTGAATATAGAAAGTGTAGTACTAATTCAGTATCTTTTTTTTTTGAACCTATTCTCTATCCTTCCATTGTTGGATATAGGTCTCCCCCAGTTCTCTCCATCTTTCCCTATCTTGAGCTGTTCTATGCCATGTGGGACCTCCTTGTTTCCTGATGTCATCTTTCCACCTCATCTGTGGTCTGCCTCTTGATCTCTTTGCATTGTATGGACGCCACTTTCCGATGGCATTGTTCCATCGTCCGTCTTGGAGACGTTCATTGTGTCCAGCCCATTTCCATTTCAGTTTTGCTGCTTGTGCTATCGCGTCTACTGTCTTTGTTCTGGTTCTAATCCACTGGTTACGTTTTCTATCTCTAAGTGATACACCCAACATTTGTCTCTCCATCGCTCTTTGTGCCTTCCTTATCCTATCCAAATTGGCCTGTGTAAATGTCTGTGCTCCGTAGGTGAGCACCGGTATGATACAGGAGTTATATACCTTGCTTCGTAAGTATAGAGGGATTGTTTGATTTTTTAGAAAGAAAGTTTGCCGAACGCTGCCCATCCCATTCTTACTCGTCTCGATATTTCGGCTGTTTGAATTTCTCTATTAGCTCTGATTGCTTGTCCTAGATAGATATACTCATTTACCTGTTCTATTTTTTCTGTGTTTATTTTTATTGCCTCTTGGTCTTCCGTGTTTGTCATTACTTTTGTTTTGTTGAAGTTAATTTTTAGGCCTTTTTGCAGTGATTTTTCATGAAGTTCATTTAGCATTAATTCCAGTTCTTGTCGTTCCGAGGAGATCAGGAGTATATCATCCGCATATCTAAGGTGATTTAGGTATTTTCCGTTAATACATATTCCTCTGTTTTCCCAATCTGTTGATTTTATTATGTCTTCGAGGGTCAAGGTAAACAGTTTAGGTGAAATTATATCGCCTTGTCGGACTCCTCGTTTAACTTTTATATTATCGTTATTAATTTGTCGTCCAGAATTACGGTCATGGTTGCGTTTGGTAAATATCATGTATCAATTGTCGGTATCTTGAATCTATTCTACTATTGACCAGAGCTTCTTCAACCGCCCAGTGTTCAATGCTGTCTAAAGCCTTTTCAGAATCTACGAATGCTAAGTACAGCGAAAGGTTGTATTCATTGGTTTTCTCAATTAAGATTTTAAGCGTATGTAGATGGTCGATTGTGCTGTATCCTTTTCTGAATCCGGCCTGTTCCACTGGTTGGTAGTTATCAAGTTTATAGGTTAGTCGGTTGTTTATTATTCTTGTGAAGGTTTTATATAGTTGTGACAAAAGGGAAATAGGACGGTAGTTGTTTAGGTCTGTTCGGTCTCCTTTCTTATGTATTAAGATTGTGTTGGCATTTCTCCATTGTTTGGGTATTTTACCTTCAAACAGACATTTGTTGAACAGTATTTTTAGCATTTTTTTATCGTGTCTCCTCCTTCTTTTAGCAGTTCCGCCAGTATTTTGTCCTCACCGGCCGCTTTATTTCTTTTCATGTCGTTTATGGATTTTTCGATTTCATCTTCAGTTATTTCTGGTAATACCTCTGAGCCAACATTTTATTTTCCTCGTGAGATTCTGTTTAGATGATAGTGGTGGGTCATTTTTAGAACTGTATAGGTCTGTGTAATATCTTTCTGTGATTTTTACTATTTTTTCTACTTCTACTTTCTTCATTGTTCTCAGCTTTAAGCATGATTAGTTTTCTTTTTCCTATATTTGTCTTCATTGTTTTTAAATTTTTGTTCTTCTCTATGGTTTTCTTAATGCGATCTTCTTGGTATTTCTTTAAATCTTCCTTTATCTGTTTTCTTATGGTTTTATTCAGTTCGGTATACTCCACTGTATTTCTTTTGTTATCATTCGGTAGTTTTCGTCGTTTTTTTAGCATATCTTGTGATCTAGCGCTAATTTTTTGTTGTTTTCGCTTTTGTTTATTAGCAATCTTCAGGCCTGCTTCTAGTAGTTCTGTTGTTATTTTATCGTTTAATTCGTCTAGTTGCAGACCCTTTAGCTGTGATATGTCACTTCTTTTTAGCTGGTTTATGTATGGTTCTTTGCGTTATTTGCGTTCTTTAAGAACGCAAGTTCAGTATCTTAACCTGTGTTAAAGAAAACTCGCAAGAAATGTAATGTAAGTAATGACATGGTTGCATTAATATTAAATGGGGCGACTGAGTCTGAGACACCCCAACAATTTACTTACATTGGTAAAGCTGGAAATAGTGTAATTAGCTTATCATTTATTTTGAATAGTTCAATACCTATTATTCAAGATTTATGTGTAATTGTGTAATGAACCATAACAACCTCTCTAACCACTTTAGTATAATGGTTCTTGTGTTTCCGACTTTATTTCGTTCTTCGTTATTCCCAAGTGTCAGTCAGAGTTGAGGGGACCAAGAAGTTTCATTGATAATGTTTTCACCTTCATTTCTGCTGAACTAATACTGGTAAAACGCAAAATAGGAGCTGCATTTGTGGATTATAAACGAGCTTTTGACTCCATTATCCATAATCTGCTGTGGCAAAGCTATTTGACTTTGAGGTAAGTTCTAAAATAATAGCCATTTTGAAAAACATCTATGATATTGCTAGAATGTACATCAAAACCGCAAACGGCTATACAAGACCATTTAACATCACAATATGTGTCTTACGAGTAGTACCTTTGAGTCCACTTTTGTTCAGCTTGTTTATTGCTGATATAGAGCAATTTTTTATTAGTTAAGGGTAAAAAGGTATCTCCAATGATAACCAAAATCAAATATTTATGCTACTGTACGCTGATAATTTAGTCATTCTGACTCGGAAATTAAACTCGGTAAAAATTCAAGTTATTTAGAAAAAGTGGCCAAAACCAGTTAAATGTACCTAAATTTTAGCAAAACCAAAATTCTTCCATAAAATTAAAGTTGTCAACAAATTCGTATACCTAGGAGTCACCCTAACCAAAACATCACTTTTTAAAGTAATGGCCGTTACAACAGTGGAAAGAGCAAAACATGCACTTGGCAATGTATGTATGTAATAGTTTTAATGGAAATGCATTCTTGGATATATTGTGTGAAACTTTTCGATTCGTTCGAAAACTCCAGGGAATCGACTTCGGGGGCATTCTTCAACAATGTGACGGACGGTCTGTCGTTGCGCACCACAGTCACACTCAGGAGTAAGGGCTTTTCCCCATCTATATAAGCTGTCAGCACATCTACCGCTGCGTGTTCTTATTCTGTTTAGCGTTGTCCATGTATTGCTGGTCAGTTCAAAGCCTGGCGGTTTCTGATCGATATAGGCCATTTGGTGTGCTTCCTGTGGTGAGACGCTCTCCCATTGTCTTCTACAAGCGTTGGTGAGGTTGAAATCTTTCTGATGTAAGGAGTTGGCTCTTAGCAATGGAGGATATCTGAAGCGCAGTCTGTTTATTTCGATATCAAGCTTATCATGGTGGATGGGTATGGTTAGCCTCGATTTTTCGATATTCTCTGAGAAGAGAATGACTTCTTCGCAGTTTTGGCGGTGGAATGTGACTCAGAATGGGAAGCCAATAGTTCGGTGTGGGTCTAATTGTACCTGATATCATTCGCATTGTCTAGTTTAATTGGGTGTCAATAATCTTCGTAAGTTTGCTATTGAGTCATACCGGGGAAGCATATTCAGCTACCGAGTATACAAGTCCGAGAGCGGATGATCTGAGTACGGAGGCTGAGGACCCCATGTAGTGCCACATAGCTTTTGGACTATATTATTTCTCGTTTTCAGTTTTGCTGTCGTTCTGTGTAGATGTTCTTTAAAACTTAATGTTCTGTCCAGAGTCACTCCAAGATATTTTGTTGTTGAATTATGAGAGAGTCTGTTTTCAAAGTATACGAAGAGTTTTTTTTTGGCTTGGGCATTATTCAGATGGGAACAACACACTTCGTTTTCGTTGCATTGGGACGTAGCTTCCATTTGCGAAAGCATTCTCCCATAATGGCAAGATCATCCGTTAGTATTGTTTCTGTGATATCCATGTTATTATGTCTTGCTGCAATGGCCCAATCGTCAGCGTAGCCAAATTTCTGCGAAGTTGTCTCAGGAAGGTCCGCGATGTCTCAGTTTGGAGAATGAGATATGCTGAACAGTTGGAAAGAATACAAATGTCTTTTAAAAAAAACTTTTACATTTTACTATCAATACCCTTGATTATGCTGTTTTGTAAACAGGAAGAGTCAGAATGTGTTTTACTATTCTTAAGTTTACTTTAAATTGGCTCGTCAAGTTATCGCAAATGC
Organism: Diabrotica balteata; assembly: GCA_918026665.1. Lineage (NCBI taxonomy): Eukaryota > Metazoa > Arthropoda > Insecta > Coleoptera > Chrysomelidae > Diabrotica > Diabrotica balteata. The sequence goes on along the minus strand of OU898285.1, from coordinate 58,568,615 downwards.
ATGATGCAAAACTTCCACTTACTTGTTTTCTGCATCAGTTTCAACTTACTTCTTCAGTAAATAATTCAGTAAATAAGAAAATATACAACTGGGACTCACAGATTAAGCAACATTTTCAAATATTAGACTGTGAAATCTCTTGGAAGAGAAACATTTTTAATTGGCTGTTAAAATACAAGGAAGACATCTTAAACAAATATACATATATGCTTCGGATATGGAAATTCACCTACAATTGTATAAATATCACATTCGACCATCTGAAATTTGTTCTATTTGCAACACAAACAAGTTGAAAATTCCCGAGTGTCAGTCAGGGTTAAGGGAACCAAGGAGTTTCATTGATAATGTTTTCACCCTAACTTCTGCTGTACAACTGCATCTAAGACTGATAAAACGCAAACATTTACTATTTGAATGCCCCATTTACAGTTAATGAGTCAGTAATATGGCCCTCTCAACAATTTTTGATATCTTAATAATGTCCAATCTAGCTCTTGTAAAAGAGTCCTTAGTGTATTTTAACCCACGCTTCTTATCTGTTCTGGATGACAGGTACTTTTTATATAAACTTCAAAAATAAATCAAACAAAAAAATATTAAAATATCAATCAGCAATTTGTCATTCTAATCAGAGTGTCAACATTCCCATTATGTACCCCACTGCCACGTATTTTTTTGCTTTACTTTGCAATAATGCGTAGGCAACTTCCTCTCTGGCGAACGTTTTATACATTTATTCATACATATCTCGTAGGATACGTTTTTTCTCAATTGAAAATTTAAAAAGTTGTTTGATAGATAAATTGAATTGAGCGTTTAACAGGTTCCACACTTGCATTTACCGTTTTCGATCGCTGCATGTGTAGGATGACACGATGACCAGCGTAGTTCAGTGACGTTGCTACGCAAGGGCTTAGCTCTCTCTAAATCGGAAGATATTCATTTTATAACAACTAAGAAGTTGACAATGATAACCACACGTTCCACTACTAATGAAGATTAATGCAACTGAAACTTATATGAAAGTCACTATTGCTTTTTTAACAAACGATAAATTAGAGTTTAACATTTATAAGAAGTTAAAGAAATAAATAATATTCTTCAAAATATAGAGGATAAATCGTAATATAATCGTTGTTTCCTGTCCTAGTTTCCATTGTTTCCTATCTCGGTGTCGCTTCATTTAGCTGTCTTCCTCCATGCTTCATTCACGTCATCTCGCTAGCTTCTTCTTGGACCCTCTTTCCTTCTTGGTTGGATCCATTTAATATTTTCTTTGCACCTCTCGTCTGCCATTCTGTATAATGACGAACCATAGTAGTTTTTTCTGACTTCATCATAATGTCTTTTCTTGCTCATTTACAATTACTACACCCAGTGTGGGGTTAAACAGCAAATGCTTTCTAGATCCTATTTCTTAAGGGGATCAGTCTTTTTTGTTTATCTTATCTTCTTGACAACATCTTTCCATTTTTTCCTGTCTCTAGTTCTTCCTCTCCATTCTCTGACTCCTGCCTTTGGAGGTATTCTTCAACTTCTTGCAGCCACTTTGATCTCGGTCTTCCCCTTCTCTTTCGTCCTCCTGGATTCCATTCTATCATTGCGTATGTCATTGCCTCATCGCCTGCTGGCCAAATGTGACCTAACCATCTAACTCTGCATTGCTTTATTTTAGTTACGATGTCTTCCTTAAGTTCTTCCTTAATTTCTGCATTTGTTCTGCTTCTATATTCATTTTACTCTGTTCTGATTGGTCCTAGTATGGTTCTCATAATCTTTCTCTCTGCTATTCTTAAGTCTTCTTCATCTTTTCTAACCATCGTCATTGTTTCTCCTGCATATAATAATATTGGTCTAATTATGGTGTTATAAATGCTCATCTTACTTTTTTTAGTCAGTGTTTTGCTTTTAAGTAATCTTTTGTTTGCAAAATAAGCTTTATTCGCTGCTAATATTTTTTCTTTTATTTCGGATTTCCTTTCTCCGGTTTTACTTATTGTAACTCCTAGGTATTTGAAGTTATTGGCTACTTCTTCAAACTCATTGAACTTCCTATTTTGATTTTTTTCTTTCATTGGGTTTTTTCCCTAATCTTAATATTGTTGTCTTTTCTTGATTTAATCTTAGCCCCATTACCTCCCCTTTCTCTCTTATTTCTTCAAGCATTTCTTTCATTATTTTTTCTGTTCTTTGCAATAATAGCAATATCGTCTGCATATGCAATTATTTGACCACCTCTTGTTCTGAGATTTCCTTTATTTATATTTCGCAGTACATATTCTAATGCTAGATTAAATAGCGTTGTTGATAAGGCATCTCCTTGTTTCATCCCTTTATTTATACTGAATTCCTCTGTCTCCCCTCTTTGTGTCTTTATGCTTATTTTTGTAGTTCTCATTGTCATTTCTATTAATTTTCTGAGTTTATGTGGAATTTTTAATTTTTTAAGTGCTATCATTAATCCGTTCCTTTTAATTGAATCAAATGCCTGTTTGAAATCTATGAATAACATTTTCAATTCTAATTTATACTCGTTTGCGTTTTCCATTATTTGTTTTATTGTGTGTATTGCATCTATTGTAGATCTTCCTTCTGTAAATCCACATTGGTACTGTCCTACTGTCTTCTTTGTGATCTTTGATAACCTCCTTTTTATTATTACTGTCAACATTTTATATGTTGTATTTAGTAACGTTATTCCTCTATAATTTTCACAAATTTGTTGGTCTCCTTTTTTATGCACTGTTATTATCTTCCCTACTTCCCAGTCCCCTGGCATTTTCTCTTCTTTCCATATATTTTTCAATAGTGCCAGTATTTTCCTCTCAGTTACCTTCCTCCGTATTTTATTAGTTCCATATTAATTCCATCTTTACCAGGTGCTTTTCCATTTTTGCTTCTCTGTATTACTTCATCCAATTCCTCTAATGTTGGTTCTTTTGAAATTTCGATGTCTACTTCATCTACTTCTTCTTCGTGCACCGTTTCCTCCTCGTTATGCATTTCTTCTCCTGTTGTTTGCTCCGTCAAGAGCTCTCTGTAGTAATCCCTCCATACTTGTTTGTATTCTTGATCCTCTATTATCACTGTTCCCTCTCTATTTTTTGCCTTATCACTTTTTTAGCATTCTTTCTTAATTTTTCATATTCTTCTCTGTCTTCCTCTTTATCTGTTCTTAGACATTTAATTCTGGCTTGCACTTTTTTTTCTGTTATTTCTCTACATTCTTGGTTATACCATCCGTTTTTTGTTTTATCCTGACTTTTACCTATTTGCATATTTGCACCTTCTTCTATTGATTTTTTGATCGTCTCCCATTCTGTGTTTATATCTTCTGCTTTATATTTCTCTTTTATTTGAACTGTTACTGCCTCTTCATATTTTTTCTTACTTCTTCATTACTATTTTATTGACATTCCACTTTTTATGTTGTTTTTTTGTTTTTTTTTCAATTTTAACTTTTTGTCTTATAGTGGCTGTGACATGTAGTGGTCTGAATCTGCACACGCACCTCTGAATGTTCTTACATGTTTTATTGACGATGTTTTCGTTTATTAATCATTATGTGATCAATTTGACTATATGTTTTCTGATCTGGTGACCTCCATGTTACCTTATGTATTTTAGGGTGTTCAAATTTTGTTGAGCTTATTAACAAATTTGTTCTTGTTGCTAGGTTACATAGTCTTTGCCATTGTCATTCGTGTTTTCGTGTATTGTATGCTTTCCTGCAATTTGTTGTAAAAAGTCCTCTTTTCCAATCTGGGCGTTGAGGTCTCCTAGTACCAATATGACATCTTCTTTTGGTATTTTTTCTATCTCCTCTTCGACCTTATCATAAAAGATTTCTTTTTCGTCTGCATTGCTTGTTTTTGTGGGGCGTATAAATTCAAGACTGATATATTAAATGGTTTGCTGTTGATTCTAACATAGGCCATCCTTTCGCATATTGGCTTGAAATTTATAATTTTCTCTCTTAGGTGCCTTAGTATCATGAATCGCACGCCTTTTTGCCATTGCTTCTTTCCTCCTGAATATAACATTGTAAAGTCTTGTTTATCAATCTGTCCCTGTCCCTCCCAGCGTAATTCTTGCAGTGCTGCTGCAATATATAGTAATAATGCCACCATAATGCTGCAATAGTAATAAATAGTAATAGTAATAATACCACCAGGAACGAATGAAAATAAGCTTCGATATAATCCATATTATCTCTAACTGTGGGAAATATGAGTGGCAACAGACCAATATTAAAACATATTCCGTAACGTTAGCAATGAGCAAGAATCAATGGCGAAACAGAGTAGAGCCGGTTGAGGCCCAACTGATTTAGTACTATTGATGATGATGCTACATAAAATTACAGAAACGGAAAAACATACTAAAGAAACAAGAAGACGAAGAAAGATCAATTTAAAAGTTATTAGCTCTAGAATGTGTATTCTAAGACTTTAAGGACGTTTTTTCAACTACAGTCTACATAATGTAAATGCCCCTATAGAGAAAAAGGAGATGAAGTTAAAGAAAACTTCTCAAAGTTTGAGACTTCATTCCACTTATTAGCGCTTAACGCGCGGTTCTTCTTTTTAAATTAATTACCGCCAGGCTTAGTAGGTCATTATACATAATACCGACTAACAGCTCACAGAACAGTTTTTTTGATCCATGGAGGAACTTTTTAAATTCTTTTTTGTAGTTCATATACTTATCATTGAAGGTATTGTCATACAAACGTTTACTAGGATTTAAGGCAACAGAAGGAAAATAGTGTTAAATACATTTTTCGGTAAGTGGGGGTGACTCACTGGCTTCACTTAGTAAGCTGTTGATGGAAGTTTTCCCAAATTTTCAAAGAGTAATTATAACGCCAAAATTAGGTCTAATGTCAGAGTTAGGTGCTTGTTTGTGTATAAAAGTCGGTATAAATAAAAATTGGATGACAGTGTCGCTATACGCTATAGTACGTAAACATATGGCTCTTATATTTACTTTATTATGTTAAAATACCCCGTGGGGCTATGTAACAAATCACATTAATATTGATATGATGATTTATTAACAGCCACGCAGACATTCTTTTAGTCATCTGTTACAGGAAACAAATAAAATGTGAAAGGATAACTAACTCGTTAACTGATAACAGCAATGTCTGTACAATTTAATCATTTTTACTCTAAAATTACATTACTAAAAACTATAATTTATAGTCCAGTAACTCGAGCGGAAAATAGGACCTTTACCTCCCAATTCCGTCGGACTGCATTGATTTAGCAGAATATGTGGATTTAAGCTTGTCTTACCCTCCTTTGCAAAAGTTATATATGGACGAAGTGTGCCTTTTGTTTTTAAGGGGTTAAAACTACCCCTAAGTGGAAACAATACGAAAACTAAAACTTAAGTAAGATACACATATTTTAATACAAATTTTCAACCCTTAGGAACCACCGCTTATGACGTAAATAACGTTAAAAAATATTTTTTACGATGTAAAATGCTTAACTTATGAATTAAAATCAAAAACAACTTATTTATCGCTTGTGAAATAATGTTTCATTGGTTTCAAGTTTTTAACCCCTAGTAAGCATCCCTTTATGCAAAAAAAATACTTAAAAAGCCTATTTATAGTTTAAAATGTTTTAATTTTCCATTTAGATCTAAAAATTCATTCCTCGCTTATGAAACAATATTTCTTTAGTTTAAGCTCTTTAACCCCTAAAAATCACCCTTAAAGACGACTAAAGCGTTCAACATCATTTGGTACACATTTAATTGAACTTGCTTATACAACATTATTTCTTTGGTTGCAACTTTTTTAACCCTTAGAAACTACCCCTTATGCTATTAACAGCACAAAGGACTCAATATTATTTTTTTTATTAATTATAAGATATAAAACATACGTAAAAATTGTAATAGTAAATTATATAAAAAAAAATAGAAAAAAAAATAAGAAAAAGAAACAAATTCATCTTCTTCTTTATTAATTGAAGGTGACCATCAAGACATTCCAAAATCTCTTCAAATTAAACATCGCACTATATTTTCATCCATTTCCAAAATTCTTAGAGCAACTGGTATTTCTTCGAAATTCAATTTCCGCCCGACGCAACTTAGATACAACAAATTCCCAACTGTTCAAAACCTATAATGACATCCACTCTTCCAATATCAATCCATTATTATGGGACACTTTCGATCGTCTTTCTCACCAAAAGCCCAACACATTTCTGACAACAAAACCCAAACCCAGAAACACAAACTGGACCAACTTATTTCTCAGCAAAATCCACAGCCTATTTCGAATCAACAACCTTCTACTATTCAACAACCAAGCCGAAATTGCCAGACATGATGTCGTCAGAATTCTCCGTACTTCCAAACCCCACCGTCAAATATCAGTCTTTTTTTCATCAAAGACGTGTCCTCAAAGAACTTTATAACAACCCTGACATTTTCATCCTTTCGGCCGCCAAAGTAATGCCACCGTCATTCTCAACTACTCTGATTATTTCCATCAGAAGAGAATATTAAATCCATCATAAATAAGTCTACTCTACCTCCAGACATCAAAAAAATCTCTTATACCCAGAGGAAAATCCTTCCTTCCAAAAATCCATAAGCCCAATGTTCCCCTAAGACCCATGGTCAGTGCATACAACTGTCCCACTCAGAAACTGTCAAAACATCTCGCTTTATCCTTACAATCATTAGCCGAAAACCCCTCGTCCTTTGTCAAAAGCTCTTTTCATTTCATTGATGTTCTGAAAAATATTTATTATTTCATAATTGATGGATTCGACCGTTACTTGATGGAAATTCATTTTATGTAACAATAAAATACTGAAAACTTTGTTTCAAATTTGTTGATTTCTATGGAAATCAACAAATTAAAAAACACAGATATAATTCTGAATGACCAACTTGAGACAAACAGTTCTCCCCTCCTCAACCTATTTCATTAGAGACTATAAAGTGTAAACGCATGCCAAAAATAGATCACTTGAGAAAGGCAATCAGCCGAAACAGCTGTAGTGATAAGAGTTAAAATAAATTTTTGTGGAAGTTTGAAAACAAAGTTTTCAGTGTTTTATTGTTACATTTCTATTTCACCCTCAGTTATACTAGTTAGTTTTGACATTGTTTGTTTATTTACCAACATTCCTATTGATGAAACCATTTCATCTTGACTCCAAACATCAAATGTCCCAAGATACATTATCTCTTATAAAACACTGCATGTCTAACACATACTTTTCATTCCAAAATCATTTCTAGGTTATTATTTCAAAGGTGCTCCAATGCGTTCCCACTGTCTCCCATAATAGCTGATATCTACATGGAACATTTCGAAACAACAGCCCTGTCCTTATCAAATCTCAAACCCACTGAATCGGTTCAGTCCGACAAAAATTGGGAGTTAAATAGCCCGAGTGACTGGAGTAATATTGTATATCTGATATATTCAGAGATAACGGCGATCCGCAAGCATCCCATACAATATATCTGATAACTTCTATTATAAAGAAAAGACTAAAAATGTAAAGGGTAGAGAAAATGTTCTCTTGACAGTTGTTTAACCCATATCATATTTATACTAAGAAAATAATATCCTCGATTAATCAAGAGCGTCTAACATTTAAGGCTAATTGGGAAAAACTGACAATTCAAAATTTAAACCCCGAGAAATAACTTTTTTTTGTCACTTTTCGTCTTCATTATCGATTTTCAACGTCACTGATCTCATGGTCTATAGACCAAGGGAGTGAGTGGGCTTATGTTTTCATACGCCGCGCTGGTTATATTTTCTGACACACTATTGTTAAACTTCTTGCCTAAATACAACTAGGAGGTGTTGATGTAATTAGAATGCATTGGCTTATACTCAACTAATTTAGTGACAAATCTGTCGTTTTTTTCTCGCTACCAACGCAAATGATGGATATAAATTAGTAAAAATGGTGGGCTTGTTAGCTAATTAGTATAGTCGCCTTGTAATTATGGTAAGATGTAGGCTAGGGAAGGATTTACAGTTAAAAAAAGGTGTGAAAGAACTTTTTTTGGTTAACTATCTTGGGAACAATATGTTTGAGAATACTTTTTTAGTTGCATAAGTGTGGCTTAAAATAAATAAATCTACATGTTTTTATTTGTATATTTGTTAGCGTTCGATCACTGGTAGTGGCTTGTACAGATTAAAACTAACATATACAAAATTAAATTAGCCGCAGCCCTTGATTCTAGATTTTATAAAATATTTTAAAGTAGATTATGCATTATAAGCGAGGCAGTAATAGTGGCATAAACTGAGAAACTCATTAGTACGCTGTGTTATGGATAAAGACAGTCACCAAGTACAATTACAATTAAGAACACCAGACTATCTGTAAAAAAATCATTGATTCCACGTAAAAATCTTATATACATAGATATTTGAAGGTTCTAAAAGGTATATAAGGAGGAGCTGATGAAAAATCCGTAAAGACGTACAGCTGATTTTGCTTTGTTTTTTTTTGAACAATCTGAAAAGGTGAAAAAATATTTTTTGCGTATAAAACGTTTCTTATACATTTTGGAGAGAAATAGTTTAAATGAAAGTTGTAGATCATAAAAAGTTCTTTATTATCAAAATAAAAATATATGAACAATCGACCAGATATAATTAAAAAAACCCTATTATTTGCAGTAATTTATAGGTTTTTGCATAATGTCATGTAATGTAACTACTAAAAATTGTGGGCTAATAAGTTATTAAAATCTGCTAAATTTCAAACAGATCGACCAAATCGTTTATAAGTTATTCAATTTGTTAATCCTGGAGAGCGATTATTTAAATAACTACTTGCCGAAAACAGTCACTCTAGAGGTATTTATAAATCGTAATTAATTCTTGCAGCTTTTATTTTTAAGGTGTAATTACTAAAAACTAATATTTTATTAAATTGTCAATAAAAAATAGTTTAAAAAAAGGCTGACTTTTTGCTTATAAACATTTATAATGTTTATAAGCCAAAATAATAATTTAGAGCTACATTTGATATTTATAGATATTGAGAAGGCATACGAGACAAGACAAGACTTGCTAGACAAGAGCTATGGAGATGTATGAGAGAAAAATGGTAGCTCGTGAAGGATATGTATGAGGAGCGAGCACCAAAGTAAGGACTGCTGTCGGATTTACCGAAAGTTTTCCAGTGATGGTTGGTTTGCATCAAGGCTCTTCAGTGAGTCCTTACCTGTTTAATCTTGTTATGGATGTACTGACAGAGAAAGTAAGGGAGGGGGCTCTTTGGTCAACGCTCTTTGCTGATGATATCGTGTTAGTAGAGGAGAACAAAAAAATGCTGGAGGAGAAGTTGAAGTGTTGAAGAAGGGCTATTGTAGAGGGAGGACTTAACGTTAGCAGGTCGAAAACGGAGTGTATGTAGTTGGAAGGAAGAGGAATGGTTGGTGACGTAGAATTGCTTGGAGAAAATCTAGGATGAGTAGGAGAATTTAAATATCTTGGCTCCTACATAATGGAAAATGGACACTAGATCGAGAAAATGCCCACAGGATACAGGCTGGTTGGTTTAACTGGAAGCGAATGAGTGAAGTACTTTGTGATCAAAAAATCGGGAAAGGACTAAAAGAAAAGATATACAAGAGTGTGGTGAGACCTGCGAAAAGAAGATGGAGGTAGCTGAAATGAAAATGTTATGGTGGATGTTGGGTTAGATTAGAAGAGACAGGATCAGAAACGACTTAATTAGGGAAAAAGCCGTGGTGACTACAGTTTTAAAAAATATTCAAGAACAAAGACTGCAATGATTTAGTCATGTCAGACGTAGAGATGAAAACTTTGTGGGACGAAGGAAAAAGCTGTTAGAAGTTAATGGAAGAAGAGATAGAGAAAAACCGATGAGAAGATGGAAGGACTGTGTAGCAGAGGACTTGAGAGAAAAAGGTTTAGATGAAGAAGACCCGATGGACAGAAATGAGTGGCGACGAAGAGTAAGGAGCGACCCCTAAAATGGAAAAAGCTGAGGAAGAAGAAGAAGAAGATTAATATTAAGAGCTAAGAAGTGAACGGATCCGAAATGAAGATCTGAATGATCCAACTTATAAATGGCATATACAGTGAAGGAGTAAAAAGTTATAACCCTTTTTTTTTAACTGGAAGTAAGAACTGAAGTTTAAAGTTTAATTAGTAACCATGCACATAAACTATTAAATAGTACAAAAATATTATTTATACTTATTAGCTACTTATCTTTAGAAATAATAATAGCTTTGTTAAATAGAATTATTATAGTAATAAAATCAATTATTTTGTTGAAAAAAAAATAACTATAAAATTAAGTAAAAGAATTAAATGTAATGCATTGATTTATAATTATTATTAGTTATAATATAATTAATATATATTAGTATTAATATAATTTAAATGTTCTTCCGAAATAATAGTAAACTTTTTTATGAAAAAAAATTAATTAATTTATTTTTCCAGGAATTTCCGAAGAGGTGAAAATAACACAATTCTTATTATTTTGTTAAGGTGCCCCAGTTACTGAAGGTTCTACGTGCCATAGAATGTAAGATATTACAAATTTTGCCAGCGCGTTTCAATTTGAGGTTCCATTCTAAAAAACCAGAGCTCGTACAGTTCTCCCCTTTACTTTTCCGGCGGTATTTTATGAGTACCATCACCTTATTGTCATCATCACTGTATCATAAAATCTACATCTTGATTTAAAATCCGTTTAATTTTCAGCTCTTAATGTTAATAAAAGATGGAAATATGATTTTAAGAAAAAAATGTTATATTGGATCCTATTGGTCAAATGCTGTATTTTTTTGGAAAGTGTGTTTTTTTACCAGCTTTTCATTGAGACTACCTATAAACGCGTGATATAAAAAAATATCACTTTGTTATAAATGTTTATAAGCTAAAAAGTCAGCTTTTTCAAACTCCTTTTTAATACAAAAGTTAATAAATGTTGAAGTTTTTTTAATAAACCTTAAAACTGAAGCCTTAAAGAATCGATTACGAAGCGTCAAAATGTCACTGTTTGGGCAAGTAAAGTTGTTTAAATTATCACTCTCCAGGATAAACAATTTAATAACTTTGGTCGGGTTGAAATTTAGTACACTTTAATAACTCATTAATTGCCGTAATGTCTAGTAGTTATATTAAATGTCATTATGCAAAAAACAAGTTTATTAAGACATAAATTACTGTAAAATAATGGTTTTTTGCAATTATTTCCGTCAAAAGTAAGTTCCAAATGATCAACAAATATGTCCGCTTTTTCTTTTAAGATTGTCTATGGTGGAGTTGTATGATTGACCTCTTGAGTCTCATCGTGGATTTTGCAGAATACGTAATCACTAAGTTTTTCATAGGTAAGCTCCTTTAAAAATTTGTTTATTGATTTCTGTTTAATTTTTTTAATTTCTCTGCTATATTTTGAGTATTTATTTAACCTGGTTTTATTCACAGTTGCTTTGCATTGCTGCCATCTCCTTCTCTGCTTATATTTTGAGTATTTGATTTAACCTGGTTTTATTCACAGTTGTTTTGCATTGCTGCCATCTCTTCTCAGCCGCCATTTTTCGGCAACCATAATTCTTATTTCAGCTGGGTAATTATTACCTTTGGTCCTCCTTTTAATTTTTTGCTTGCTGTATATCTATGTTAATTTCACTGCTTCTTGGTTGCTTCTCTTCAAAATTGTTTTTGCTGACATTCAGTTCTATTCTGTTTTCTAAATTCCGTGAAAAGCCTATCCAATCCGTGATCTTATTAGACAATGTTGGGTTCTCTTCCGACATAATTATTCTATTGCTTACTATCAATATTACTGAAGAGTGATACTAATGTCTCTCCTATTTTAATAATAATTTTGTTTGATTTTTCTAGTAATATAGAAATCTATTAGGTCTGGTATCTTATTCGTATCTGTAAGCCAGTAGATACGTTGACTTGCTAGCACTTTTAAGGTATATTAAATTTTTTTATTAAATTTGTTAATAAAAAACAGTTTGAAAAAGGCTGACTTTTGATTTATAAACATTTATAATAACCTTGAACTTTTCTTAAGTCACACCGCTTGTAAGTAGCCTCATAATAAAGCTGAAAAAAAAACACTTTCTAAATGAAACAGATACCTTCTTTTAACCAATAGGAAACAAGATAGCTTTTTTTTCTTCTAAAATCATATTTTCCGTAAGAGCTGAGAATTGAACAGATTCTAAATGAAGATCTAAATTCTATAAAAATGGCATAATGGGGTAAAAGTTATAACCCGTTAAAAATGATGGTACTCGTAAAAATACTGCCACAATAAAGTGAAGGGGAGAACTGTCCGCTGGATATCTGGCTCGTTTCTGGTTATTGGTCATAGAAGGTTTTGCTTGTTTGAAAAAATTTTTTTCACGAGATTTTCGTTGAGCCTACTTAAAAAATTATACTTAAAAATATACTATAAAAATATACTATAAAAAATATGTTATTAATCATATGTTATAAGTTAAAAAGTCAAATTTTCAAATCTGTTTTTTTAATAACAAATTTATTATAATGTTAATGTTTTCTTTAATATATCTTAAAACTGAAGCGTCAAAGATATGCGATTGTAATTTACAAAGTAGAGTAACTGTTTCGGGAAGAAAAAAGTTGTTTTAAATAATCGCTCTCGCTTAAGATAAACAAATTAAATAACTTATTAAACTATTTGGTCGATCTGGAGTAATTTTTTGGAGCACGCTTTAATATACTCATTAACTGCTACAACTTTTGAGGAGGTTATGTCTATGTATGAATAAAACAAAGTTATAAGGGTTTTTTGCAGTTATCTGGGTCAATTTTTTATGTACTTTAAATTTGTGGAAGTTCTTAGAAACAAAGAACTTTTATTTGAAAATATTGTTTTCTTAAAATGTATAAGACAAAGTTTATAGGCAACAACAATTTTATTTTACTTTTACGATTGTTTTAATAAAAATAAGCAAAATTGTCGACGGCTAATTAACAAACCACGTAATCCAAAAAAATCGAATTTTTGGATTTTAATGTTATTACAATGATCTATGGTAGCTCTACATTGCTGCCTAAGCATTAAATTCCTAATTTTAGAAATGGAAAAAAACCAAACACGTATCTTTTTTGGTGGAAAATTTGTTAATGCAAACCTGGTAACTCCTGGCTGTGGCAAGCCTGTATCCATGGTGTAGCATATGAGTTATGTGGTGCTTGGCTGATTCATTCTATCTGTGTAGATATATATTTCCAGTTTATCCAATGGCACTCAAATTTTATGGTAAGTTAATTGTTCGAACCTCAGCTTATTCTCGTCTGTTTAAGCTCAAATATATTTACAAATCGATAAATTCTAAGGGCATTATAGTTACTTGGTTTGCTTACAAATCAAAATGTTTTGTTAGATTCCTATTCAGTGGAGTTACGGGTTTTGTTACTTATGCTTCATTTGTAAAATAATCTATCGTTGAATTATGTAAATATAATAAAGTTTTAACATGTTTCACGTTAAATAATTATCACCTATATTATACCATAGGGATTTTACGACAAAGTCCAAATATTTTTAGTATTAGGAGGTAAGTGATATCTAACAAACCTTTTTTGGAGTTATGAGTTTTACCGATATCTTACTTCCGGTTCAGACTACAATTGAATCAGTCACTTTAGAGAACTCCGGTTTATGCACCGACATAGTAGCAGAATGCACCACAAAATCACTTAAAGAGAACGAATCTTTTCCAGCAGAGGGAATATCTCGAACTCAACTCCAGATAACACAAATGTTGGAAGCGATGATTTTCAATCAGAATTTTTTAATTGTAAAAGATGTCGGCACACTATTTCCAGTACAGACAGTTGTACGAGACTCATTGGCTGAGAATTATGTAAAGCCCGGGGTAGAGAATTACATGAACAAGTTGAAAAAAAAAACACGGAAAACCTGATTGAAATTGATGAACCACATACAGGAATTGACGATCAAGAATAGTGGAACCAGATAGGTTATTTGATGTTAACGACCAGCCCTCAAACAGAAAAAGAATAAAACGACATCAAGTTTCAGAGGATGACTGGAAGTGTAACTAGGCGAGAATTTTACGTGAGCAAGGGAGGGAATACATGGGAGAGAAATTACCTAATGGGAAAGTAACAGGATACATTCCTAGACTAAACAGAACGATGAAAAAAATCACTTGCAAGTGTAAGGAAGGAATTTAAATGTCATAACACTTCAGAACAGGAGAGTTAAAAGATATTTGACAACTTTTGGGCTTTAACATGGAAAGAGAGAAAAATGTTAGTGAAAATTTCAACTGATGTGAATTTGACACAGAGAGCTTGGAATAGATCAGAAGAAAATATATTAAGACGATCTTACTCCTTTAAGTATTACTTATTTGTTGATTAAATATTAAAGTCCGTGTGTGCAAGCAAACATTACTCTCAACCTTGGATTTAGGTGAGTGGATGGTCAAAACAGGCTTAAAAATAACACAGAATGATGATGACTTAATAGATGAGTAAATATGAATGAGAATGCAACAAAGAAGCATGAGAATACAGCAAAGAATCAAAATGCAAAAAATGTTAAGGCAATATGATTTAACAAAGATTGAATTTTTTTATTGACTTTACCGAACGTGGAGTCACACTATTGTTGGGTGAGTTCAAAAAAGCTTTACTTGGAGCTGAATTGGTTATCAAAAGCTCAACTGTATCAGTTTATATAGAAAACTGATGCAAGGCAAAATATATATGATATAATGAATCATATATTATATGCCACTTTTTTCTTGCACATTTCACAAGACCTTCGAGGAACTGAATTTGTCTTTATACAGAATATATTGATATGCAGGGCATACAAGCTAAATCACATTACTAAAGAAGATTTTGAAACTCACAGAACAAAGAAAGATGAAGCTAGAGAAGAAAAGTCAAAAGATAAAGTGAATGAAGAGCACGTATACACAGTTAATTTTTGCCAGTATTTTAACCCATTGTGTTGAATCGCAACTTCTCCTGCAGAACAATGCAACCAAGATTGTAATATTTAGTGATAGATGTAATCATCAAAACCAAAGTGCAGTTATGAGTAACGCCGTCTTACATGTGGCCGTTAAACAAAAAATAAGTATAGAGAGTAAATATCTAGAAAAGGGTCACACTCAGATGGAGTGTGACTCAATGCATGCGACCATAGAACAATATATAAAATACAGAGAAATTAATGTGCCGGCAGACTATATTGACGCATGCAAAAATGCAAGGCAAAGTAGTCCATACAAAGTGATGTATTTGGATCAGTCTTTTTTTAAAGAATTTACGAAACCATTGGTGTTCAAATCAATTGTTCTGATATTAGAAAAGGGGACCCCAAAGTCACAGACAACAGATGCTTGAAATATGATGGTAATTGAAAAATATACTACAAACTGTCCTTCAACGATGACTTCAAACTATTACCGTCGTGTGATAATAGCAAATAAAATATTGATGAAGGATCCAGAAAATCCAAAAGAAAAGCCCAAGATCCAAATAAATCTTTGATCAGTTACCAGGAAAAAGTTCGAGAACTCCTTGAAACTAACTTTCAATCTTTCTACAATGACAGACTAAAAATTACTGCGGCTAAATATCATAACATTTACAAGAACTTAAACCGAGTATTGCAAAAGACTATCACTCATTTTATGATAGTTTACCCATGTAACAAAACTTTGTAATTTTTTTAAAATAAATTTAATCCTCTGTCCTTATTTTATTTCTCCTATGTAGATAATATTCTGTAACATTGGGTCAAATGAAGGTAGTTCAAATTAATAGAATATTAGCTTTAAAAACACGTACCTGTTAAAGTAATACCACGTAACTCCATAACTACATCTGGAAAAACTCCTAACTCCAATAAAGAATTATATTTTAGGTATATTTATACAAAGAAAAGCTGTATGTCTTGACAAAATTGTCATAAGCTACCCTTTAGATGCCTTATAAAACCTTTAAATATTTGTATAAGATTTTTTCAGCTTTTTTTCTTACTTGACTGGGGTTACGCTTCATAAATAAATTATACTTTTTTAAAAAACTTAAAAAGATTTCCGCATTGGAAATCGAAATGTTCAAACAAACGTGAAATGTATTACTTATTTCAATAAGTTGTGGTTTAATTCAATATAAAATAATATTTAAGGGAAGTTATATCGTTTATACATCAATGTTGAGTTTCTTAATACCATTTTTAAGTTTTATTTAAACACTATTAATGATAAAGTTATAAATATGGATGTATATGTATATAAAGTGTTGTTTTTATTGAAAAACCCTGTAATATAGAAAATATGTAATCGATAAAATCATTAACAGTGCATTACTTACCTTATTAAAAAAATTTCACTAATGATGCTTGAATTATTACCGACTTCACAGAAATTTAGTTTTTTTTATCGGCTTGGAATATATTTTTAACAATTTACCTAATCTAAATTATTAATTTTATAAACAAACGAAGCGAGTTGCTTTTGTAAACTACCAAATTATCAACGTTAGTCAGTCTACAAATATATTTTTAAATATAGCAAAATCAATTTCTGATAAAAACAAGAGATTCCATTTTTCAAATGAACGTGTCATTTATTCTATTTTATTTAATAATATTTTAATGTTTGCTGTAAATTTGGAGAGAAAAATATGAACAAAACTTACAACAGAGAAAATATCAAACTATTTAGTTGTTAGGAATCCATAATAAGAATGAAATTTGAAAAGTTAACATAAATTAACAAAAATTGCAGATCATTAATTGATCCAGTCTTTCTGAACAATTAAATGTATATCTTTACAGTTGATATGCCGTTCACATTTATACGATATGTACAACAGTAACTTGCATAATTTTATTACTTAACCCTTAACTGTAGAGACCCTATTTTAATACACACAGAGAGACATGCCGTCAGAGAGACTACAATGTAGGAGAGGGGATAAGAACTAAACTTACAAACTTTTTTTAATATATTTAATAGAACTCTAAAAGCTGTTTGTATTTGCAATTGAACACAGTAAACAAACTCAAAATATTGTCAGAGAATAAAAAAATAACTACGACTTTCTAATAGCTAATCATTTACAGTTCGTGACAGTCACATTTTTTATTTTCATTACAGTGAAAAAATAAATAAGTAAGTTTTTTTTATATGAAAGGCACTAACACATACTGGATTACGTAAAAATTAACTCGCGAAATTATTTTGATGTTGAACAAAATGTCCAGCAACTGTAAAAGTTACATACAATTGGTACAAATTGGTTTCGTACACTGAAGACACACAGGTTTTCTACATCGGTCACAAAGATATTTTGTCATACGGTTCTTCTTGCGAGGGCACAAATAACATTATTTTTTGCTTCTCTAGTACTAATGGATTGTTATCATCTACTTGGTTATTCTCAGGAATTCCAAGAATACTCGCTATACTAGTACGAATTAGCCGCGGTACATGAAAATTACCCATTCTTCGCTTGATATGATCTACTAATTGTTTTGCTGATATTTTAGCAAAAGCAGATTTTTCTTGAATTTTAGAATTGTTTTTGTAACTTTGGTGCAGTATGTATGCATTTACAATAGCAATATCTATTATACGAAAGAAAACAGCAAGAGTCCATCTGCGAGTTCTTCGACTACACGAACTTTTAGCACATTTTTCGTCCATGCAGTCTACACCTCCTTTGTTGGCATTATAATATGAAATTATTTCTGGTTTTTCTATTGAAGAATCATTACAAGCTCTATCATGCATTGATGAAATTAAAATTGTAGCTTTGTTTTTTCTGGCCACATAAGATATCATTGTACACTCTTCTCTAAATCCATAAACACTAGAACCAGGTTCTCTGGTTTTATTGGCCAAAAATGACGTAGTATTTCACGTTTGTTCTTTTTCAAAGTTCCTACATACGTAAGATTATTTTTCTGCAAAACATCTATTAGCTCTAATGACGAAAACCAGTTGTCCGCGTATGTTTCTGTTGCAATTAAAGGTTAGTTAACCGCAAGAATGCTTATGTTGGTTTTGAGTATTTTTTTTTCTTCGGGTAAAAGACTTAAGCCGTCCGAATCTTTGCCACTATATACCCGTTATAGAAATAACTCGTTCTTGCATCAGTAAGAGCCATTATTTTGATGCCATACTTACATGGCTTATTAGGCATATACCTTTTAAAACGGCACCTTCCCCTAAAACTGACAAGCATTTCATCAACAGTTGCCGATTGACCTAGATGATATGCTTTTTGACAATTTTCAGTAAAAGAATTGAATATATAAGAAACTGCTGCTACTGGATTATGTTTTTTTCTTTCTTGCATCAAATGCAATTGATTCATGACAGTTCTAAAAATTTCCCTGCCAGTTCCATCTGTTGCAAAAAGCGTTTTTGTCTTCTCATGGTTCGATTTGAATACCGCAGAATATACGAGGAGTCCTATGAAAGCTTTTGTCTCTGTTATGTCAATATCCTCGAAGTCATGTTTATTTGGATCATTATACTTTATTTTCATTAAATTCAATTTATGATTGACCAAGTGAATAACACATAATAACATATTTTCGTCAAACAATAACCGCCATACCTTTAGAGGATCAGCTTCCTCTCCAAGACTTCGTGCTTTTGTTTTTAGGACGGGAATTTTTGTTACTAAATTATGTTTCCTTGTACGAGATACTGGTCGAACTTCAGATTTACACCACCTGAATCGGTTTTTTTCCGTAGAAATATGTTTGATTATTAGTCTCAACTATATTTTCTTCCGAAATATTTTCTTCATCACTTTCCATAGAAATGTCTGAATCCGTCTGGCTATCAGATTCCAAATAAACATCATTTGTACTTGATCAACATCACTAGCGTCACTATATAATTCGTCAAACCACTTCAAAGCTGTATCTTCAAAATCAGCATCAGTAAAACGGATTTGTTTTGATGGACCGGCCATGATTGTAACAAATACGTGACGTTTTCAATGAAACAAAATGTAACCTGAACCGAGACCTGCTGTCTAACAGACTAAATAAAACTGATTTTCGGTTATAACTTTTCCAAATATGCGTATTTCTTTACCTAAGTCGGATCACTAATAGTTAACGAATAATATAAAGAATAAATGAGGAGGTGTCTATCAAATCAATCATGTCCACCTTAAGAAGTTTTAGGGAAATCGCAAAAAACGTATTTGTTTTGATTTGTTCTTTTTCTTAGATATGATTTCTTAGATTTATCTATTTGTAAATGTGAGAATTCTTAGATTAAAATTATACTAAAATGAACTTCAAGATCTGACTTTTTTATTTTTCTTGACACACACATATATGATACATAATTAATAATAGTTACTATTAGCAACCTTCATTTCCCCTTTTTAATGATTATTCAGCCACTATCTTGAACATGCCCCCCACCTTGAAAGGATCGCTTTCAATTTAACAGGTAAGCAAGTAAATGAGGAAATGCATTACATGCAATAAAATGAACAAATACATTTTCAATAATTATTATAAACCTTTAAGTTTAAAAATCAAACAAATGTTCTTTAACTAAGACGCATTAACAGTTCTAGAACTTAAGGCGTGATTGCACCTTCACTTTGATCACTAGGAACCGGAAGTGGACAAATGTTTGTAACAGCTCGCTTTATAAGTCCTTTTGAAGTTCTTATGGTAACCACTCGTGTAACTCCATCAGCGCCGGGATGCAAAGCTTCTACGCGCCCAAGACACCAGTTTAAAGGAGGTAAATTTCTTTCTTTGATGAGGACGAGTGTGTCAGTCTGAATTTTAGATTGGTTGACTTTCCATTTCTTCCGTTCTTGCAATTCGGAGATGTATTCCAGAGACCAACGTTTCCAAAAATGATAGCGAAGTTGCTGCAACTGCTGGAATCTAGACAAACTGGTAATGGATGAGTTTGATAGATTTATTTCTGGAACGGAATCCATGGCTCTTCCAATGAGGAAGTGAGCTGGTGTCAAAGGCAAAAGATCAGAAGGGTTAGAAGACAAAGCACTCAAAGGACGAGAATTTAATACTCCTTCAATCTGAGTTAGTAATGTAACAAATCTTTCATAATCTAATTTCGTATCTGTCATAACTCGTTTGAGGTTAGTCTTCACCGATTTGACTCCAGCCTCCCAGAGACCGCCAAAATGAGGAGAATGAGCCGGTATGAACTTCCAATTTATATCAGATTTAGCACACATATCAGGGAATTTATTACCATTGGTTTTCAAAAATTTACCCAATTCCAACAAAGAATTGTTGGCACCCACAAATGTGGTTCCATTATCACTCATCATCTGACATGGTTTGCCCCTTCTAGCTATAAATCGTTTTATTGCCGCCATAAAGGCTTCGGTGGAAAGATCCGTTACCACCTCTAAATGAATGGCCTTTGTCGATAGGCAAACAAATAAACTAATATAACCTTTATATGAAGAAGCGCCCCTATGACGACTAGTTCTGAGGGCAAATGGACCGGCATAATCAACTCCTGTAACAGCAAATGGAAATGAGGGGGTGACTCTTGATTGGGGGAGATCTCCCATGATGGGATTAACTTGATCGGGATTGAAGCGAAAGCAACGCAAGCATTCGCGAACCGTTCTCTTAGCCAATGATTTTCCATGTAAAGGCCAATATTTCTCACGCACGTGAGCTAGGAGATGTTGAGGTCCTGCATGGCACAGCTTGATATGCTCTTGACGGAAAAACAGAATAGTAAACTTATGATTAGATTGAATTAGAATAGGATGTTTCTTTTGATAAGAAAAGTTTGAATTACTTAATCTACCACCGACCCTGAGTAATCCTTCTGAATCTAAAAAGGGATTAAGTGATAAGATTCTGCTTTTAGAAGAAACTGCATTACCTCTTCTTAAGCACTGAATCTCAGATGGGAAACCTTCAGCTTGTACCAACTTAACTAGAGTAAGGGTAGAATTGTTAATCTCCTGCGTGGTTAAATGCCCCAAAACACGAGTGGCTTTGTTCTTTCGTTGAGAATTGTAGTAGAAACGCAAAGAGTAAGCCACTGACCTTACCAAGGTTGAAAAACTCGAATATTTTTCAAAATCAAATAATGGAGTAGACGAAACTATCATAAATTGGTTGCTAATAGTTTTAAACTCTGGAAGTTTTTCTTTATCAAAAGATACTTGAACTGGCCAAGTTTCAGGAGAATCTAGCAAGAATGATGGGCCGTGCCACCAAAATGAACAAGAGCTTAGAACCTGAGGTTCAATTCCTCGAGAGAGTAAATCAGCAGGGTTACAATCCGTAGGTACATGTCTCCAATTTTCGGGATCTGTGTTGGACTGAATTTCTGAAACACGATTACCAACGAAAGTTTTTAGTACATGTGACGAAGTTTTTATCCAGCCCAAGGTTATGGTTGAGTCAGACCACAGAAAAATCTTATTGAACTGAATATTCAAAGAAGTAATAACCATTTTAGAAAGACGTGATAAGATCAAAGCTCCGCTAAGTTCCAGGCGAGGTACGCTCAGTTTCTTTACAGGTGCTACTTTGCTTTTAGCACAAAGTAAATTTATAAAAATGTTACCCTTTTTATCAACACTGCGAATATATATGGCCGCGCCATAAGCAACTTCGCTTGCGTCACAGAATCCGTGCATTTCAATAAGAACAGAATTAGGGAGAACTACATTTCTTTGAATTTGCAATTTATTCAACTCGTGCAACTGATCTCTGAAAGATAACCACTCAGACTGAATATGCAATGGCACTCCTTCATCCCAGTCTAACTTCTCTAACCAAAGGAGTTGCATAAGGATTTTGACTTTAATGATTGATGGACTTAAGAGACCTAAAGGGTCGAATATTTGAGCGATACCAGAAAGTATTGATCTTTTAGTGATAATTTTGGGAGTAACATTTGAATCAATAGAATAGGACAATGAATCTAATTTAGGGCACCATTGTAACCCAAGTGTCTTTGTGTTTTCATTGGCACCAAAAAGGAAGGGAGTGTCTAATGAAATAGATTCCTGGATGGACTTAAGAAATAAAGAATTGTTTGACGTCCACTTTCTAAGTGGGAAGCAACCTTTTGAAAGAATTTCAGAGACTTGTTTACAATTAAGGATTAAGTCCTCTAACGAATCAGAACCAGTTAACAAGTCGTCAACATAGAAGTCTTCAGCTATGATTTTAGAAGCTTGAGGGAATGTATCAGAATGCTCTAATGATAGCTGATAGAGACATCTAGTGGCTAGATAACTACTTGACGTAGAGCCATAAGTAACTGTATTTAATTCATATGAATGAAGAGGATCTTTCGGATGATTTCTCCATAAGATTCTTTGGAGACACCTTTGAGTATCATCAATAAGAATTTGGCGGTACATTTTGGCAATGTCCGCAGATGCAACAAATGGATACCTTCTAAATCTCAACAGGATAGATATCAAATCATTCTGCATGACGGGACCTACCATCTGAAGATCGTTGAGCGAATGACCAGATGATGACGGACAGGAACCATCGAACACTACTCTGAGTTTTGTAGTGAGACTGTCCTGCTTCATCACCCCGTGATGAGGAAAGTAATAACTATGTATTGGCAAAGTACAATCAGTAACTCTTGACATGTGGCCTAAAGCCAAGTATTCCTGCATAAATGCAACATACTGCTCCTTCATGATAGGATCATTAAGAAGCCTTTTTTCTAAGCTATAGAACCTTCTTTGAGCTATTGATCTGGATTCTCCCAAAGAGTCAACCTGTGACTTAAAAGGAATGGACACAATGAACCGACCATCCAAATTTCTCCTAAAGGTTGATTTGAAGTGCTCCTCGCACAATAACTCTTCTGGAGACTGAAGTTTAGTACCTGAGCACTCCTCAATCTCCCAAAACCTAGAAAGGCCGTCAGTTTCGATATTGTGTGATAATCCACATATGGTAGATTGCTGACTATTCACCCTGGTATTTATTAAAGGACCAGAAATGATCCACCCTAATCTAGTTTTCTGAAGTATGGGTTTTTCAGGACCTAACTTGACCTGACCCACACATAGCAGGTCCCAAAAAATACTAGCACTGATCAGAATATTTACTTCCGAAGGAGTATGAAAATTTGGGTCTGATAAACGAATATTTGCAGGTATGGGCAACGAAGATGCATCAATTTTACAAACTGGAAGTTGTCCACATATTTGTGGAATGATTAAACACTCTAGGGGGAAAGAATATATAGATTGTAAAGAGTTAATAACAATATTGCATTTGTGATTTATTTTAGAAGAAACATGAGCGATACCCACTACAGAAATGTTAACCTGCTTCCTTGAAATACCCAGCAAATCAACTAAACTTGATGTGATAAAATTAGATTGAGCTCCACTATCTAAAAGAGCTCTACAATTATGAGCAACCCCTAAATGGTCACGAACTTGGACAACAACTGTTGATAGAAGGATTTGTTGATTTTGAGAAGTATTAGAAAGTGTCTGAGGGCTACTCTGAGAAGCAACTACTTGATCATTGACCTGAGACAATGGATTTAGTGGATTTTCAATAAATTCATGGAGAAGAGTATGATGTTTCTGGTTACATTTCTTACATTCGCCATATTTGCACGTAGCTTGTTGATGTCCAGAATGCAGACAGTTCAAGCATAATTTAAATCTACGTACTTTATTGATACGGGCAGGAATGTCTAATGAATGAAATTGACTACAGTGAACCAGTTTGTGTTGCTGGTTGCATAAAGGACAAGAAAGAAAAGAAGATTTTGTGCTTACAAGAGCCTTGGTACTGTTGTGTCTAAATTTGACATGATTATTGACAGAAGTACCTTGAATATTGGGTTTATTTAGATTATATCTTTCTAGAGTATCTGCCTTCGTTTTTAGGAAATATATGATGTCCGAAACTTGACTGACTTTACCATTGTTGGCCTTCTCCCATTCTTTCACAGATTCAGAATCTAATTTTTCCAAAAGAATATATTTGAGAAGGGCATCCCAATGTTCGACTGGTTGTTCTAATGCCTCCAAAGCTCTAAGATTGCTACAAAATTTATCAATTAAATTTCTGATTGAAAATGAACCTTCTTTATTGATTGCTTTTAAATTGAATATGGCTTTAATATGGTTATGCAACAACAATTCCTTGTTAGAATATCTCTCAACCAAAAGATTCCATGTAACAGTAAAATTAGAAGCAGAGAGAGGTATAGAAGCAATAACTCTCTCAGCAGAACCTGTTATGCATGCTCTTAAATAATGTAATTTTTGTATTTCAGATATACTATTATTTTTTATAACTAACGAATCAAATAAGTCATGAAAATCTAACCATTCTTCTACGTTGCCACTGAATTTTGGCAATTCAATAGAAGGAAGTTTTATATTGGAGGTTGTATTTGTATGATTGGATGCAAAATGTTCACTAGTAGGACTAGATGTACTGGAGGCACTAGCTGAGGTTGTTGTCAACAGTTGTTTTGCTTTAATTATAACTGAATAAAATGATGTTTCGAACGTTTCTCTGTAATTTATTTCTTCCTCAGTTATTGCGTCCAGTAAACTTTCTATTTTTAATTGGGTTTCTTGATATTGAGTATAAATACTATTTGCGTTTTCGATGCGCAATTCAATTTCAGCGCGAGTTGGCTCATTCATCTCACCTTGGGTTGAGTCCCTATCAATGAATTTAATAAATGAGGTTAATCGCGCTTTAAGAGATGCTCTTATCTTTTTTAACGTAGGCAAATCCCCCATTTTAATTCAAATTTAAATGTTTTAACTATTATGTGTCAAAGTAAACTAACAATGAACAATAAATTTCAAGATTGAAAAAGTATAAGTTAGGAAATTGAAATTAAAGGCAGATAAGTAAGGAACAAAAGCTCACTTCCCTGATTTTTGATGATTCGATGTCCCGTCCAGTGAAATCGTCAGTATGTGTTCAATCGGATTGTATACTTGACTTGAAGCCTGGGGCAAAGGAGCACTCGATGTATTTCTGCGACTGTCTCGTTCAACGTTGTCGGCAAACGTGGATCTTATAGGTTGTATGGCGTGGAATAGCACAAATATCCGAAGCTCTAAGGACCAATGTTTTGATTTGTTCTTTTTCTTAGATATGATTTCTTAGATTTATCTATTTGTAAATGTGAGAATTCTTAGATTAAAATTATACTAAAATGAACTTCAAGATCTGACTTTTTTATTTTTCTTGACACACACATATATGATACATAATTAATAATAGTTACTATTAGCAACCTTCATTTCCCCTTTTTAATGATTATTCAGCCACTATCTTGAACAGTATTAGTAAATAACCTTACATGAAAAATCGGATAAATTAGCATATATCATTTTATTTATTGAAATTAACTAACTCTTAGTAAATATTTCAAATCTGAAGGTATAAATAAACCTTAAATACATTTTAAAAAAAGGACATGTTCTTATTTGATTGGACTTCATGGACAGTTGATAGAAGGGGTTGATAAAAAAAACGCTTAGACTACTTAAAATATCTATTGTATTGTTACAAAAAATATCTTGAAAAATGGCTAACATTTACCAACGACACTTTCCACAAAATATAAATGTTTAAATGTGTAGCCCAATGTCAATCATGCTTCTTCTTAGCTGCTTTCACTATATTGCTCAGTGAAGTGACTCTACAGGAGTTGAGAACGACCTTGCAGAATGCTTGTTGTAGGTTTCAAAATCACTTTCAAACCTAAAATTCTGTGCTGATTTCACTTTGATAACAGTAAGTTCTTGTCCATTGCGGTTGACAGCTTTCTCTTTGCTCACAAAAATCCTCTTCTTTTCAGATATCATTTCAATGTTTTTAAATCGTGTAGCCAAACTTTTAGCATCAATCAATCCCCAATCCTCTCCAAGTTTCCGTACTTCTCCAACAGAACTATATACATTGTAGTACTCTTCCTTTGTTGCAATGGTAGGCTGCTTCCTTAGTAACTTTTCAACCCTTCCGAACACCCGATCAGCGGGAGGAAGCTAGGCCCGCGAACAGGGTATGTTAGAACAATCTCCTCTAAAGCATTTTTCACTGATCCTAAGTAATACACTAATGTGTGAACAACGGCATTGTTTTTGTTTTGACCGGCACACCCATCACAGAACAGATTCAGTCTTGTTACATTTGAAAAAATTAGCGGATGTTCAAGAAATTTATAAGTGAAGATGAAACTTCGGTCGCACCCCTTCCTGCAAGTTCTTCAGTCCATACGTAAAATATGAGGTTTTGTGCGTTTGATGCTACAATACAAAAAGAGTAAAAACTTAATTGTCTTTTGTAGAACGCGTCTTGAATAGGAGTTTTGGGAAGTGCTTGAATTTGCTGGAGATCAAAACAGAAAGTAACCTCATTTTCTTTGTTTTCCTTCAAGAGTCTATAAAAAGCATTAGCTCTTAATCTGTGTATTCTTTTCTCCATCATAAATTGGTTGACCACTACCAAGTCTTTCACAGCTTTCAGCCTTCTCAATTTCTCAGCTGAAGATCTATTTTATTGCGTGTACTGCAAACGTCAGAAGCTGGTGATGAAAATCCGATATTTAATTCATTGAAAACTCTCCTAAACATAGATTTCTTAACTTTAAGATTATCAAGTACAGAATCATTGTATATTAGCCACAACTTCTTAATGTTTAAGTCTGCACCAAGATAAATCCTTTTCGATTTTTTTCGATTATAGTGGCTTTCTTTTCCTCTTTAATTTCTCAAAAAAAGGCGGACTGATTCCTTGTTCGCAGCAGATTGGTGACTCTTCCTATCGCCACCCTCTGATCCTTAACAGCCTTTCCCTCTTTCACCTTTTTAGAAATATTAGTCAATCTTGTTCCCTTCACCATGGTAATATGCATGAAAAGTTTCCTACACACAGGTATAACTTTACCGGTTGATGAAAGTATAGAATATTGTACACTAAAACTTTTAGCCTTTGATTTTTCAGAGGTAGGCCTAGGCCTTCGCCGCTTTATGTTACGTTGATTTATCCAACTGGCAATGGTGTTATCTTGCGTGTTTTGTCAGGTATTTTGTAGAGGATATTTCGAACAAAAATAGCATCTATAGGCTATAACTAATGCACATTTTATACCTTTGTTCATGTGTTTACATGGAACAAACACACGACATCCACTGGAGTACTGTATCGCTTAAGCTTGGCTCTAGTTTTTTTATCCACAATCTTTTTATTTTTACGAGATCCTTCATTGGCATCGCCCACTCTCACTAAGTTTTCTTCATCCATGGAAAATTTCAATTTTATTTAATAAAAACTACTATAATAATATTAAAATTAAACCACAGTGCAATACAAACTCAATACTCGCTATCGACATAACCTAGAGGGAAAACACAGACAATGTGTTGACATGGTCAAATCACGTGATCAAATCGGGGCACTCCTATTAGCTGAATGGACGGTGGTATGATTGAATCCAACTGTAGACATGATTTCATTTGATTTGGGAACCTAATATTGTGTATTCATTTTAAACAGGACATGATTTTTTTAACCGAAACCGAAAACACCATAGAATAGGATTCACACTTTATATTATGAAACAGCTGCTAACTCATTTTTTGATTTTTATGGACATGATTGATTTTGATTGACACCTCCTCTAAATAAAGTGATGTGCCGATGGGCGGAGTTATTTGAACAGGGTGTTCAACAATTCTTTATGCTGTAGTCTGTCAGACGGTACGTCTCCAGTTAAGGGTTAAACTATTGTGCAACAATGAAAATAACATTGTTCTCCCTTGAAGAACGTCTCAAAAAATGATAAAAGGAGTAAATTAACAGACAGTAAAGAAATTACTTGCAAATTTTGAGAAAAAACTGCATCAAAACAAAATCTTCAGTTGTAAAAATAATATAAATAAACTCATTAGTTAAAAGAAATATTAATAAAACACATGCATTCCACTATGCCGATAAGAAGAAGACAAAGGAGTTTAAGTCCTTTAGAAATAAACATTTATAAACGCCTTTAGCTCCTACATTAAAAACAGCTTAAGAAACATAAAATGTGTACTCGCATCGTCCAATCATCCTCCGAGGCGAGTTTTTTAGTTCCAGATGATGAACTCAACAGCCGGACCGATCACACATATTGTTTTCCATCCTTTGTTGTCGCGTGTGTAAGGAAAGTACAGGGGGCAGCGGAAATACCAAAAACGGACACCCTGTAGCAACAATGGCGGAACCGAGCAAGTGTTGCGGAGGCAAGTACAGGTTTTGTCACCGAATCGTAAAGCTGGGTCTGTGGGCAACAACCATGATTGCTTAAAGTAGATGAAAGCGAAGGTGTCATGGACCGGACTTCGTCAATCCTTATAGTTAGTGATGTAGTGCCAGACAAAAAAAATATATTATTGACTTTTCGTTATTTTATAGTGTATAGGTAATTGGATGATTTTTTGTAATTTGATTAAGATTCTAAAATTCGAGATTATTATTGCATGTAAAGTGTCATTGTAAGTTGGCACTTTTAAAAGATTTGCAAAACAGAAACGTAGGTAAATAGGAATAGAGGTCAACGGTACAATATTATTGCCATAAGTGTCAATAAATTCGAATGTATTTTATAATATGTCAGAGACCAAAGTTTATCACAGCGCAACAACAATCCAAGTGCTAAGTAAGCTATACCGCCAAATTATAATAGTCTTGTAGCAGAAAAAAATCAACTGGATTGTTCGGACACATTACATAAAACTTTTTTTTATTTAATTAATGACTTTGGATAACTTAACCCATTGAGCCACAATAATGTAAAGGAGCAAATAAGAAAAATCTCACGTTTTCCTGTTTGTTTTTCTGCTTTGTTTTTTGAATATATTTTTGTCAAAAAAAATATATTTTTGTCTTTAAAAGGTGAAATTTTGATAGGAAATTTAATTTTGAACAATTTTTCTGTAGACGTATAGACGCACCCTAGTGAATAGGGACTAATTCACCTTTTTTCGAGAACGCACCCATTTTAACTGTGCAAGACAATCCCATTGAGTGGAAAAGCGAAGCAAAATACCTCGGAGTAATAATGGATAAAGGACTAACTTTTAGCAAACACGTAGAAGCTACAATACAAAAAGCCAACATGGCAAGAGCCGCAATAAGAGGCCTAGCAGGAAGGAAAAGCAAACTCCGCATTAAAACCAAAATAAGACTAATAAACAGTATTGTCCTTCCTATACTGACCTACGCGTCACTTGCATGGGGACACATATGCAACACGACCAAAAAGAAAATACAGGCACAACACAACAAAAGCCTAAGAGAAGCAGTAAACGTACCAAGATACGTAGCTGAAAGATTCCTTTTCAGAGAACTACAGCAAATCAGAGTGACTGACACTATGAAGAAAAAAGCAAGGATAAAGTTCGCAGAATTAGAGAACCACCCCAATCACATTCTACGAGAGACAATGAGGTATGACGCTTTCCACAGATGCAAGCACAAAAGACCGAAACAACAGATAGTAGACTAAAGAAAGACCAGAGAGAAAAATAAAAAAACCCCCCTCAGGGAAACGCAACCCTACAAAACCTAGAGCGAGAAGAAATTCCAAAATCATAATACATACACAAGGAAGATAGTTCGTATCTCAAATCACCCAGGATACCGCATATCGCCTCGCACACAGTGGGTCCAGCTGCTCATACAAGGATACAGTCTATATTGTGGTATCGTTTAATATTTTATATATTTTCTTTATGATAATATGGACTATATACTAATTATGATTTTTGTTCACAGGGCCACCTACAAAAAAAAAATCACAAAAAACACAAAAAACCGGCTTCGGCCACCAAAAAAATAAAAAAAAATTACTAACAAAAACTGGCTCCGGCCACCAAAAAAATTAACAAAACCCCAAAACCCGGGCACGTAGGGCCCAATCCCTTGAGCATCAAGTCGCCGAACTGTTTGGGCTGCAGAGGAGCATTTGGCTGATTGTTGTGCTTCTATAGCGCATCAGAGTGCTATAGGGGGAAAGGGATGGTCTAGAGGATTGGAGCACGGTGGAGTGACTCCTGTTTATACTCGAGTTAATACACCTTGCTCCAATGAATTGTTACACCCGATCGTAATACTTGGGGGTGAACATTTCTCATAGGCTGGGTTCAATTAAATTGCTTGCTTGCTTGCGCACCCATTTAGATGGTAACACTTTGCGATTTTATCATATTTGGGAGTCTAATGACCATATGAAATAATAAAACCCCTTTTTACATAAAAACATTCCTTAGTATCATAAAAATACTGTCCTAAAATTTTATAAAGAACGCAAATGAGCTAAAACTCATTTTTATACAACACCACATGCCCCGCTTCATCTGTGCACCTGCAACTCGACAATTATTTTCTAAAACTTGTTTTATATTAATGAAATTTATGGAAAATTATTATTATTTTGTAAATCTAAAAAAGGCCTGGATCTGAAGGTCATTTGAAAGGCGGGGACGCATTGAAATAAGCATACTATAAAAAGAAAATTTAAAGGTAATCAGCTTACTGCAGAAAACAATTCTGTATTACTCATTTCCTCAGCAAAATTGGATAGAAATAAAAATTGAAATAAAAATTGGAATAAAAATTGGAAAAATAGCAACGTTTGGGTCAAAAATTATCGACGAAGCTCGTATTGCTCAAGCCTATAGAATTCCTCTTCTTCTTCCTTCTTTTATGTAGGTTTTAAAGCCTGTTTCTTCTTCAAAATAGTAGCCTCCTAAATTGTTTAAATTATCGTAACATCTTTTTCTTGGTATGCCAATACTTGTTCGTTCATTTGGTGACTTATCTCGTGCTATTCATACTATCCCATCCTCTGCCATTCTAGTAATGTGTTCATTTCACTCCTATTTCCGTTTTGTCACCCATCCATTTATGTCTTCTATATTGCATGCTCTTCTTATGTTTTCGCTTCTCCCTATCCAACAGACTTTTCCCTGATGTATTTGCATCTCTGTAGTTTCAGCAGTCGTCTCGTTTTAGATGTGTCAGGTCTTGTCTCCACCACGCATGTTGATATAGGTCTAATTGCTGCTTTATAGATTCTTGTTTTTGTATCTTGTCTTATGTGTTTATTCTTCTAGATTGTGTCATTAAGAGATCTTGCCGCTTTACTTGCTTTTAAGCTTTGTTGTCGTACTTCTTCTTTAACATCTCCGTAACTAGTTATATCTATTCCTACATATCTAAACCTTCTTCTTCTTCTACGGCACTACAGCCCAAAATGAGCCTTGGCCTCCTTTATTTTTTGCCTCCCACCCTTGTCTGTCTGTGGCTGCTCTTCTCCATACACGGACTCAAGTTTGTGTCAAGTTTGTTTTTGGATGTTTCTTTCAGGACCCATGCTTCGCTGCCATAACATGCTATTGGCCGAATTAAAGTTTTATATATTCTCATCTTTGTATTTCGGTGGACACTTTTAGACCGAAATATATGGGAGAGGGCAAAATAAGCTTTGTTTGCCTGCGTTATCCTTTTTCGTATTTCTCCATCCTCTGCTCCATCGCATATATTTCTACTCCCAGGTATGTAAACTTTCCAACCGTTTCAATGTCATCTTCATGTATAATGTTTTGTGGGAATATATTTCTTCTCGTCTGTACCATTATTTTTGTTTTTTCTGTGTTAATTTCCCAGACCTAGCCTTTTCGTTTGTGTTTTTAACTCTGCGTATGCTTCCTGTGCTCCTGTTGATGTTCTACTCATAATATTAATATCATCGGCGTAGGCAGCCAGTTGAACCGTTTTATTGGTAAGTAGGTTTTCTCGTCCAGTTTGCATTTGCCTGACCGCATACTCCAGTGCCAGGTTAAACAATGTTGGTGCCAGCCCATCTCCCGCTTTAGTCCCTGCGAGATTTTGAAAAAGTCTGTCCGGTTGTTTTGTATTCGTACACATGCCTGAGTTTCATCCATTGTGCTTTAATGAGTCTAATTAGCTTATGTGGTATTGCTAATTCTGCCAATATAGTATAAGTCTGTCCCTATATCTAAACCTTGCTTCCTGCTTTATTATTTTCCCATCAACCTCGATTTTATATCGTACTGTATTATCATATTGTATTTCTTGGCCGTTCTATTGAAGATGTGTGTTAATCTTTGAAACTCGTCTTCTGTCTCGGCGATTAATGCGGAGTCGTCTGCATAAGATAATATTTAGATTTCTTTGTTCTCCATTGTGTAACCATGACCTTTACATACTGCTTGTATTATTTCGTCCATTATTATATTAAAGAGAAGTGGGCTTAACGAGTCACCATGTCTGACTCCGCTTTGTACTGATATACACTATGTTAGTTTTTCATTTTTCTTTGACTGTATTTGATTATGGAAGTAGATGTTTTCGATGGTTGTATAATATTGATTGGTATGTTTCTTTAATGCCATAGGTGTACGACGCCTTCGACTTGGATGCGATCGAAAGCCTTTGTCCGGTCTATAAAACATAGATATGCCGGTTTATTGTACTCGATGGCCTTTTCTGTGATATGTCTTAGTACAAATACAGGATCTTCCGGATCTGACTCCTTGTTGTTCTTCTGATAAAGTTGTTAGTTTATTGATTTTGTTGGTTAGGACTTTTATGGTAAGCTTAAGTGTGGTGTTCAGTAGATTTATACCTCTATAAGTGTTAGGGCTGGGAGAGGGGCGACCCCAACAGCGAAACATCAAAAGAGGGAAAAGTTATGGAAAAAAAGCTTTGGTCGACCATTTACAGCTTTCACTCGACAGTGAGGGCACCCAACATGCATCAGGAATCGCTGATTAGAGATAAAAAAAATAAATATGGCTATTTTAGTCCTTAAAATCACTGTAAAAATACTTTAGACGCATTTTTTTTATCAAAATCACATTTTTCAAAATTGGGAGACGTTTTTCTCAAAATTTGCTGTACCAAATCACTGTCAAAATCAGTAGATTAAATTTGTTTTCATACTTTATATATATACTACTATTAAATAAACCTCTAAAAGGTTAAAAAAAAACTACCCCAACTTTTTAGTACAGGGGTAAATCCACCTTCAAATGAGGCGTTTTTTCGAACTTTTTATAAACTCACATATATTGGCTAAAAATATTTTAATAATTTTTTTTGTATACCTTAAATCCTTCTTAAAAATAAATAGAAAAAGTTATGATCATAAAATATAACAGTTTTTTTTTGTTTAATATTTAAAAAATTTCTCTTTTTTCCAATTTAAAAAGTAAAAGTCCCCTTAACGTTGTAGTTTCTTTCTAAAGTACTTAATCGATAGCCTAATTACATAAAAAATATATACTTTGATCAAATAAAAGGCAGATATAGAGCACAGTTTTATTAATTAAATCTTGCCCAAGTAGTTTCGCTTCTTAGAGCATCTTCAAGAGCATTTCGTCAATTGTGACCTATCCAACAAGAATAAAATGTTATAAACATAAAATTGTACATCACACTACACTACACAAGGACAAAAACTTTAAAATTTTAAAAATAGGCGAAGCTACATTATGTTCAGAAACCGGAGACAGAATGACTCATTCTGTCTCCGGTTAAGTGCTATGTACTAGACAAAGAATAGGTTAAGTGCTATGTTTGGTCCGTACTTTTGTATAGTGCAGAAGTGTGGACACTAAAATGATCGATCATGAACAAAATTAAAGCATTGGAAATATGTGAAATCAGCGTCAACAAAGATAGAGAACTGATAAAGACTGTTAAACATCGAAGAATGTCTTATCTGGCGACATATAGTAAGGGAAGTCGATATAAAATATTACAACTGATCCTTAAAACAAAATAAAGGACCGTAGAAGTGTAAAAAAAAAACAAGTTTCTTGGTTAAAAAACATCGTGAATGTACGAAGAAGGTTGCGTTTCGATTTAATTTGAGTCTCTTACCACTCCCTGACACGTGTTTCTGGTCTACTTGTCATCAGAAGGAGTTTGTAAGAAGACTCAAACCAAATCAAAACGCACCGATTACTCTGGCAATTACATGAAACTAACTACCAGAGTATGCAACTAGAGACCTCTAGTGAGGTAAGATGAAGATACGTCGATAGCAATTAAAGTAAACTGTATACCCAGGCTTAAACAAGCCATTCAGAGCGGTACTGAGAATAAACATATTCCACCATGCACCATTCGTGAATGGACTTAGATATCAAATGCAGGACAATTATTCCATATTGCAGAAGATCCAGAAGCCTTCGCAATGGTGATCGCCAACGTCGGATAATTCTGATATGGGACGCGAAGAAGAAGAAGTGTAAATGAAATAGCAAAAGAACATGGAGTTAAAGGGTTGCGATTACCACCTTATCACTATGAACTTAACCCCATATAACTAATCTGGGCTCAAATGAAAGGATATGTCACGAGAAGTAATACAACATATAGACTTAAAGATGTTCGTCAACTATTACCTGACTTCATATCAAAAATTTCATCTGACAATCGGCAAGAAGCTATAAGACGTCTCATAGCAAAGAAATAAGCATTAGGAAACTCGATATGTTAATAGAGGAAACAATAGAACCAATTATTATTTCTCCTTATCGGAAGAAGACAACTTATGTATTTAAGATTTTAGTTTTATTACATTACAAAGTAATTTTATGTTCTCCGTCATTGAGGGCGTTCAGTTATTGCTTAGAGTTTTACTCATTTGCATTGTATGATGCATTGTACACGAGGATTGTCTGGGTAGTTATATTTATAGTCAAGTAAAAATTCAGTTAAAGAATGTATCAACTATTACGTTTTTCTGCATTGACCAACGCTGTATTTAGACCTTTGCTATAAAATTTGTGCTATCAATAATTTTCAAATGTACTATACACACTATATACTAACTTGATTGGTTTAAATACCTACCTGCTAAAGAATGGCTATCATTTCAGTACGTAAATGTAAATAAAAAATAACCTATATTAAAAGATACAGTAATTAAGATAATCCGGTCCTGAATAGAAATGCAGGCCCCTTTTTTATTCATGATTACGTTATTGTTTGGTTTCAGGGCCACAAATTGTTACATGTTTGGAATAAATCGAGGTATAATATCTACCGCGTCTAGCTGGGACACGACGTGAAGAAATACCACATTATGCTGTAATTGATTTTACCGAAGCATCAAACGACGGATTGACATCAATTGTACTACAACTGAAGATGCCATTCAAGGCGATAACTGTAGAGAAAAATGTTCGACTTCATTCAACGAAACAGAAACTCAGGTACGGGTACTAAAATTGCTCAAACGACAACTGTCACCACTAGAGATACCGAAGAAGATCATAAAGTGTTTCATTACATTAGCATAAGTGTTTTGCGTTTAATTAGATTAAGCAAAGTTGCCTCCATTCACCTTCACTAAGAAATTAATCTATTATCGAATTGAAGAATTCTTGCTTAGATTGTTTCAGTGAATTGCAACTAGTATATTAATTATTAATGATATTCGGATGAGCAGTAGATATAGGAATGTGAAAGATGAGAAATCTTTTAAAATGCTTAGAATCGAAAAATCTAGTGTAGAAAAACGGAAAAAAACCTTCCCGGGAGGGGTAACAGGCTGGACATAGAAAAGAAAAAAAAAGAGTGGTTATGACCATATAAAGAGTGTAATATTATTCCTAAAATATTAGAATCCATAAATGAGTCGCCTATTATCAAGGTCGATAATCTCTTCATTTACCAATTTTACAGGAACCGCGAAATTCTGTGGTAGCTTGCCTTTTTCTTCTTCTTCAGTGTCTTATCCTGTCTGGTTGTTGGCGATCATCAAGGCTATCCACGGTTTTGTTGACTGATCTGCGAACAGCGCCGCAGGCACCCCCCAAACCATGTCGTACGTACACGGAGATCGCTCCGCCACTACTTCAAAGTTTTCATTCTCGTTTCGCAATTACGTGGCCGAAGGTACTCAAGCTTACTAGTCACCAATTCACCTCTTTTTCTTTTGTCATGCGCTGTAGGGCCTCAACGTTGGTGACATGGTCCACATACGATATTTTTAGTATCCTCCTGTAGATCCACATCTCGAAGGCTTCAATCCGCTTTTCAGTAGCTTTCGTCAGTGTCCGGGCTTCAACTCCATATAGTAACACTGGAAGAATGTAGCACCTCACTATCCGCATCTTGGTTCCCACTCTGAGATTACTGCAGTCACAGCAAGGATCTCAACTTGATAAATATAGACCATGCCATTTCAATTCTGGATCTATCTCTTACAATCTCTACAAGGCAGGAAAAATACCAGTAGAGTGGCTCAAATCGGAGTTCGTACCATTGCCCAAAAAACCAGGAGCAAAAGTTTGTGAAGATTATAGGACCATAAGCCTAATGAGCCATCTGCTGAAGCTGTTTTTAAAAGTCATCCACAAAAGAATTTACCGGAAATGCGAGGAACAAATTGCGCCCAATCAGTTTGGATTTGTGAACGCCGTTGGTACGAGGGAAGCTTTATTTAGCGTGCAGGTATTGTTTCAGAAATGTAGAGATGTCAGCTGTAATGTTTTTGCATGCCTGATTGACTACAAGAAGGCTTTCGATAGAGTCAGACATGAACAAATGATGGAAGTGCTGAAGAGGACAGGGATTGACGGAAAAGACTTAAAAATAATAGCTAACCTGTATTGGAATCAATCAGCGGTACTCCGAATAGATGGAGAATATACAGATCAGGTCAAAATCTTAAGGGAGTGAGACAGGGGTGCATAATTTCACCACTGATATTTAATCTGTACTCGGAGCACATTTTTGAAGAGGCTCTAAAAGATATTGATGAAGGTATCTCAATAAATGGAGTCAAGCTCAATAACCTGCGGTATGCAGATGATACAATAGTGTTTTCCAATACCATAGAAGGGCTGCAAAACTTAATGAACAAATAACGGAAACAAGTAGAAAATATGGACTGGATATAAACACCAGCAAAACCAAGCTAATGATCATCAGCAAGGAAAACATAACTGGAGCAAATCTGTATGTGAACCAAATGAGAATTGAACGAGTCTCACAGTACAACTACTTGGGAACTATAATCAATGAGTCGTGGGACAATACCCAAGAGATTAAATGTCGCATCGGAAAGGCAAAAAGTGCATTCTTGACTATGAGCTCTGTGTTCAAGAGCCATGACCTCACCCTAGAAACAAAAATAAGGCTCCTTAAATGTTATGTGTACTCAGTGCTTCTGTACGGAGTAGAAACGTGGACATTGAAGGCGGAAACTCTATCAAAACTTCAGGCTTTTGAGCTATGGTTATACAGAAGGATCTTGAAGATACCATGGACAGACAAAGTCACCAATGAAGAAGTACTGCGGAGGATGAACACAACTGCGGATTTGGTCAACATCGTGAAGGCCGTAAGCTGCAGTACTTGGGACATATAATGAGAAATCAAGGCAGATACGAGCTACTTCAATGCATTTTACAAGGTAAAATTGAAGGAAAAAGGGCCCCAGGACGAAGAAGAATATCCTGGCTTGCTAACCTGAGAGCATGGTATAGAAAGACCTCAACACAGCTATTTCGTATAGCAACCAAGTAAAGTCGTCATAGCCAGAATGATCGCCAACGTTCGGAACGGACAGGCACCCTAAGAAGAAGAATCTAATCTCTTGAGTGTAGTCCCATTGTGAGTTGAGGGTAGTTCCGAGGTAAGTGAATCTGTCTCTCTGGATTCTTTGCTACCTGCCATTAGTGACCCGGATCTAGATTTGTACGGCTGACAACCATGAATATAGTTTTCTTAATATCAAGATCTAGTCCGTATGTTACGCTCACAGTTCTCGCTCGGTCTAGTAAGGCTTCTAGATCAATTAGGCTGGGTTGCTGGTAACACAGGGTCATTGGCGTAGCGATTTTTGATGTCATTCACTGTTCACTCAGATTCCCATCTCTAAGGTTTATGAGGCTTCAGTAAAAAATTTCCTCAGAGTATATATTGAAAAAGAGTCGGCGAGAGCACAACAGCCTTGCCTTACTCCTCGCATATTCTTCACTTGGTCGGTTAGCTGTGTTTCGACCTTGACTTGAGCACGCTCGTTCCAGTATAAATTCATGTTCCAATCCTCTCTTTGTAGGCGGCAAACATCTCTGGTGCTGACAACGGTCAAATGCCTTGGCATAGTCAAAAAAACAAATATAGACATTCACTACTAACATTGTGGCATCTCAGAAGTAGGATTTGGTAAGGTGAAAAGTGCTTCACGTGTACCCATGGAATTGCGAAATCCAAATTGCATTTCACCGACATTTTCTTCGCATTTCTTGTCAATTCTGTATGATGTTGATTTTAAGAAAAATCAGTGCATGACTCATAAGGCTGAATAGTTCGAAATCTACGAACGTTTTCGCAGATCGTTTTTTTGGTAGTATTACAAATGTTTACAATACCATTCCTCTAAGATATTATCTGAATCGTATATGGCGTTAAACAGTTCAGTTAACTCCTTTGTGCTCACTTCACTCATCACCTTAATAAGTTCAACAGGTATTTCGTCACTAACCTAATGGCCTTGCATTCTTAGACTGTTTTAAAGCTACTTTCACATCGTTTTCTAGTATTCACGGCCTTGTCATGCAATTTATTTACTCCAGTAGTCCAAGAAAAGTTCTTCGATGTACATTTTACAGGTCACCAACTTCTTCTTAACTGTCGTCGTAAGGTTCCCGTCTTTGTTTATGAGGAGGTGTGTGTTTCTTCTCTTGTATTGACCAGTGGCTTCTTGAATCTTTCGGTGGATAGTTATATGATTGTGTTTCACTTGGAGCTCTTCGATTAGTTTACATTTTTACATTACATTTTACATTTTTCTTGTACCCATGTCTCCTTGGCTCTTTCTTCTTCTTCTTGGTATTTCTTCGAGTCCCTGTTTTTCATTAATCTCCTTTAGTCCATCATCTCTAGAATCAGTCATCCATTCTTTATTTATTACTTTTGTATTTTTTCCAAGATGTTCTTTTTCCGCATTTAAGCACGACGTTTTGATATAGCTCCATTTGTGTTCTACACTCTGTTGTGGTTGTTTAGCGGTTTCTATTTTTTCTCTCATTACATCTCTTACGTTCTGACGAACTACAGAGTCTTTAGACTTTTAGAGTGTCATAAATTCAGGTTCTGTTTAGGTTAACTTTTGATGAGTTTCTTTAGTTTGAGTTATATTTGCCCACTAATGGGTTCTGGTCCGATGAGACGTCTGCTCCTGGGAAGGTCTTCGCCGAATTTAAGCTGTTCTTGAATCTTTTGTTAATGAGAATCAAGACTATTGGTTTCTGATGATATTGTTGGCTGTATCTGCAGGTGACTCCCACGTATCAAGTCTCCTCGTGGGAAGTCTAAACCAGGTGTTTGGCATTGAAATCACTCATGATGATGGTAAGCTAGTGTTCTTGGTAATTTTAGTGCTTTTTGTACAAGAGTGTAGAACCCCTCAATATCCTCTTCTGCTTTCTGAGTTGGAGCGGAAATTTGAATAATGTTCGTAATAACGGGTCTGCTTTGCAGCGTCATCAGAATGACTCTATCAGAGAGAGGTAGCACGCTGATCACAGACATCAGCGACCTTTTTGCTTAGAATCACCGCTACACCATTCCAGTGATGTGGTTTACCGTTTTCCGCATAATATACTATATGCTAATCCACACAGCACTGTCCCGAGCCAGGCCATCTCATCTCGCTGATTACCATCACGTCGATATTTAGTCTTTTCATTTGTTGCTTTTGCGTAGCTTGCCGATTGCCTAATTATTATAATTTGTTGTAAATATGTAATAAGGATTTTGTGTTACACATAACTGAGAAAATTTCAAAAAGAAAAATGAACATTGGCGATACTAAGACTGTCACTTTGGTTACTTTGATACAAATTTCGCTACATCCAAGTCATTTGAAATGGGCCTAGTTAAATCAAAGCCATTAGTGTCAAAATTAATTATATTTTAATAAACATTTAATGAAATTACACAGATAGTGCTATATTTTCTTCATTTTGTGGACCACAGAATGAGTCTTCGTGGTTAGGTATAACGTGGATTATACGCTTGGTAGATTCATAATCTGTAATGGTGATTTGTAGTAATCCAAACTTGGATTTTGGTGCCAAGTGTCTCCAAAATGAATTTAAAGCAAATTCTTGACGTCTTTAACTTTCTTATGACTGAGATTTTGTATATTGTTGGCTTCAAGTATGGTAGGATTTATACGAGATAAACTTTTATTTATCTTATTTTAAAACAATAATAGATTATACCTTTTAATGCGAAACTCACAAGGATGTAATAGGGACATCTTGCAACAAGGGAATCCTTAAAATGCAAAGGCTTATTTTACTGACATCTGGATGTGAATAGTTAATATTTAATTATAATCATCATCATCAATTAGCCTATGTTTGTCCACTGCTGAAGGTAGGCCTCCCGTAAAATTGTCCACCTATTTCTGTCTTGAGCTTCTTGCATCCAGTTTGTGGTGATGCGCTTGATATCATCCGGCCATCTAGTCAGTGGTCGTCCTCTGCTTCGATATGCATCTTGCCTTTTTCGCCATTCCAGAATCTTTTTGGTCCATCTGTCATCCGTTTATCTGGCAACATGTCCGGCCCAAGCCCATTTAGCCCTGGCTATTTTTTCAACTGCATCTGTGACTGCTGTTCTTCTTCTTATTTCTAGGTTTGGTACTTTATCTCTGATGGTAATACCTAATATTGATCTTTCCATAGCGCGTTGCGTAACTCTTATTTTATCTATTGTTCTTTTTGTCAGAGTCCAGTGTTTTTGCACCATATGTAAGAACCGGTAAAACGCACTGGTTAAAAACCTTTCTTTTTAAACAAACTGGGATACTAGACTTGAAAATGTTATTCAATCTACCAAAGGCAGCCCATGTGAGACCTATCCTTCTTTGTATTTCAGTTGTCTGATTATCTCGGCCTAGGCGAATCTCATGCCCTAGATATTTGGAAGCTATTACTTAGTCGATGCTATGGCTCTCAATCAGAATTTTACCGCTGACTACAAGGTTGGTCATAAATTTTGTTTTTAAGCTGTTAATTTTAAGACCAATTATTTTTGACACTTTATAGAGCGTGTAGCTTTTTTTGTAGCTTTATTAACTCTATCAGATATTAAAACGATGTTATCGGCAAATCTTGGGTGGTTCAGATCTTCATCATTTATATTAATTCCCATATTATCCTCTCGTTCCATTTGCATTTGCATACTTGAACATATATTTAAGAACAGCTGTAAACAATTTAGGGGAGATAGTATCACCCTGTCTAATTCCACATTCTATTCGAAACTTCTTGGTATCTTCATGAAGGCGGACACAATCTGTACCAGTTCCGTAAATACTTTTAATCAAGGCAATATATCGTAGTTAATGCGGCATTCAGCCAATGCTCGAAGCATTTTATGATGATCTATAGTATCGAACGCCTTTTCATAATCTACGAATATAAGAAAGATTGGCTTGTTATACTCTGTACACTTTTCTATTAGCGTTTTTACAACTTGCAGATGATCATTTGTTCCGTATCTGGAGCGGAACCCAGCCTCTTCACAAGGTTGGTAACTATCCAGTTTGTTCACAAGCCGTTTTGTTATTATCTTCATGAATAGTTGTATGTATGAGAGAGCAAACTAATAGGTCTCTAGTTCTTTAGGTCTGAAATGTTACCTTTTTTGTGCATTATGGTTATTATTGCATTATACCACTGGGAGGGGGTTATGCCTCTTGTCAAACAAGCATTGAACATCTTTTTCAACACATTTAGTAACGTTCCTCCTCCTTCTTTGATTTGTTCAATGACTATCTCATCTACTCCAGGTGATTTATTGTTTTTCATCTCCGAGAGAGCTGATTTTATTTCCTCTGTTGTGATATCTGAGATATCTTCTGAGCCTACATTTTGAACTTTTGGTATTTTATTTTGATCAGGATCTGGAAGTTCTTCTCGCTTATACAAAATCTTGAGCAATTTTTAAATATATTTCTTATTTGTTGTAGTTTCTCCTTTTTTATTTACAATTTTACAATATTTTTTGATCCTTCAGTCATTTGTCGGCGGAGAACCTTTAAACTTTTATTTTTATCAATGGCTTGAGTTATGTATTCAGTGTTAAAATTTCTGACATCTTTTCGAATGGATTTTGTGATATCTTTGTTTAACTGTCTTAATGTTACAAAATTATCTGTGTATTTGTCTTTCAATTCTCTTCTTTTGTTTATAATATCTTTAGTAGCTTGAGTGAGTTTATCCATCTTGTTTTTCCCTTTTTCCTTATATTTTGTATGGGCGTTTCGAGTCGCACTATTTATTCGCATATTTGTCACCTCTATATCTAATGCATTTTCATTTAGTTGTTCTACTTCTTTCAATTCTGAAGTTATGAGATTCTGATAAGCTACTCTATCTTCTATCGATTTCCATTTATTAGAATGTCTCTCTGTTATCATTGCTGTCCTCTCTCGTCTAATGTTGATCATTATTTTTGCTCTAACCAACCGATGGTCACTCTCAACAGTCATTTTATTGATTACTGTAACATCTTGGACAA
Source organism: Diabrotica balteata (assembly GCA_918026665.1). Classification (NCBI taxonomy): domain Eukaryota; kingdom Metazoa; phylum Arthropoda; class Insecta; order Coleoptera; family Chrysomelidae; genus Diabrotica; species Diabrotica balteata. The sequence goes on along the minus strand of OU898285.1, from coordinate 58,525,950 downwards.
TATTTTTTCTATTTGTGATGATGAAATCAATTTCGTTTTTTGGTATGCCATCTGGACTAGCCCACGTCCACTTATGTTGTTGGTTCTTTTTAAAGAATGTGTTCATCACATAGAGCCGATCTTGCAACAAAAAATGTAGTACCACACCTCCTCTATAATTTCGTTCACCATATCCAAATGAACCCATAGCCACTTCTGCGTTATCTTCTTTAAATCCAAGTTTAGCGTTAAAATCGCCCATTAAGATTAGGTGGTGGGTTTTATCTTTTTCTATAGCTCTTAATTATAATAGTTAGTTAATAAAGACTGGACAGGTATGGACACACATTTGATACTAAGAACAGCTCAAGATAGAGAGCAATTTGCTGTAGTTATAGCCAACCTTCAGTAATGGAGAAGGCACCTTAAGAAGAAGTTAATAATAGAAATTGTTGGATAAAATACAAACCGCACAACTTTAAAATCATTTTTGTTGTCGCTAGTATTTTGACTCATGTATTTTTGTTTGTCTTTTTTATACTGCATAAATATTTTAAAAACAAAATATATGTAAATAATAAAATAATCATGATAATTACCACCGCAGAGTATTTATGCTTTTTGTTCCAGAACTAGCATGTTGTCGGTTAATATTGATTAATTAGTTGGAATCACGCAGACTTTTTAGTCAAATTAGTGAAATATTTTTTTTGTACGTAGAAATATTACCATACGCAATTAGCTTTTTTCAATTACTTGATCTGGCTGCTATAATAAGACGACAAACGTATTAATTTACGATCTATATACTGAAGTAAACATATATAATCCCACTAACAGTTTTAATGGGTTTATGTAGCACATGAACATTAACTACTATTATTTATTCGTTATTAATATCTTATATTTAAAGTCCGTATAACCGCAAGTAGAAGATACTTTAATAAATGTTGTAAAAATTCATACTTTATATGATCGGTGAAGGATAAAAACAGACACAATAGAGCAAGGGCGGCTCTACCATTAGGCCGCATAGACGTGCAACTCCCAAATAAACAGGCTTGAAAAAGGCATGCAATAAAACTATTTTTAAATTTGTAACATGTTATTAACTGTATCACATAATTAACCTTCTCCCTAAATACTTTTTAATAAACAAGTCAATGAAAATAAGTGAAATCCGTAAAATAGTTTCGAAACACAATTCAGATTTCTGCTTATAATCTGAGCCTTCTAAAAATTGCAAGGCAAACAGACGTTGATAAAAGATGTTAAAAGGGACATGGGAATCTAAAATTTGCATTCCACGACAAGTCTTTACAACTAACCAGAAATCCTTAGCGAATTGTGTTTCTCGTACTCACACAGAGTATATCCGAATAAAATGAAAAAGACAGCAAATATTTGATTTCACGCAAACAGCTCCTATGTATCTGTTGATACGTATTTCGACCTAATAGGTCTCATCAAAACAGTTATTCATAGGTGTTCTCAACGTGAAAAATCAATATTTTCTGTCTTTTAAGAAGCAACACTAAAATGGCTTCAATACGGACGCGATAGCGACATATAATAATAAAATCCGTAAAACAGTTTCGACACACAATTCAGATTTCTGCTTATAATCTGAGCCTTCTAAAAAGTGCAAGGCAAACAGACGTTGATAACGACGCTATCGCTTATACTGCCTTTTTAAGAAATGTCAGAGGAAAAATGTTGCTCTCTACGCAGGATTCGGCGTAGAACGTGCAGAAAACGGTGGCACTTCCCCTCCCGTGAAATCCATCGAATGGCCAACACCACCCCTATTCTCGAGAGAATAAAAATTCTCAACAGGAACTTCACACTCAGAACCATCAACGGTCCCCCGTCTAACACCCAACAAACCCTAAAAAATTCCTGCTCTTTCAGAGGTCACACAATATCCCGGATTCCCAAACATAAACACCCTCACCACCCTCAATCTTAATGCAAACACGCATTAACGAACTTCCGGCAGAATACTTCGACGTTCTTAAGGCAACTCCACTTGCCTATCTCCGCACCTAGTCTAACACCCATCCCATTCCTTACCCCGGACAGGGGGAGATTGGTTTTTTGCGGTTTCCCAATCTCACTACTCAATGATACCTGTCCGTCCCTGAGAAAATAGCCGCAAATATTTTCTCAGGAGCAAACAACCACATAATTTTAGTGCAATAAACTAGTTTTGTGTCGTTTGCGAGCGCATAAATGGCTGCAGGAACAATGGTCACTAGAGAACACGGTTCTAGCTGCTGTCGAGTCAGTACACAGACATCCACACACACACACACACATACACACACATACACACACACACACACACACACACACACACACACACACACACACACACACACACACATTCACACAACAAACACACACACATTCCAATAGTGCAAGGGGTCCTCTTTCATGATACCGATGCACCCTCATCACCGGGACCCCCGACCGCCTGCAGCCTCCGTTACTTTACACGGAGTCTGTGGTAGGCCGGGGAAAATCTAAGTGGTTGGAGGAGTCAGTAACACCGAAATGGTAGCGTCCGTCACTGTGGAATTCACACACATTCACACAGAGCGAAATGTGACAAGCCGACTCTCGAAAGCTGAGGCGCCTCCACTCACGAGCACATTCGTCCACGAAATTTCAGTGCAATACACTGGTTTCTGGGCCGGGTTAAGCTCGAGACTGCACAGGACCAATGGTCACTAGAGACCCGGTCTTGTCACATCTAGCTCTAAAAACACACACGACTACTCTGAAAAGAACATCACTTTCAGCAAAACCTTTCTCCCTGGTTCTCTGGCTCTCTGCAAGTCGAATAAAACTCCTCCAGGTGAAGAAAAAGGTGCAAACAACATCAAGATGAAGAAGAAGAAGTGCTTTTCACCGGTGACTTTTGGGTATGTTTGCCTTTGTACACGCCAAATCTACAACAATCGAACTCACGCCTGAAGAGGATCAACCGACCCTAAACGGGCACAAATATATTCTCTCCTATCGCAATAAAGATATCCTTTCCCTATCCCAATGAGAATAAACATTGAAACAACACACTTAAAAAATCCAACATTAAAAACCTAGAAGCATTCGAAAGGCAGAAGAAGCGTAGGAAGACGGAAAATCTCGTGGCTAAGCAATCTCCGTGTAACCAACAGGCGCGTAACTAACAAAATTATAATTGCCAGAATGATTTCCAATCTCAGATAGGAGCGGAACTTGAATTAAGAATTAAGAAGAATGAAGATGCTACAAGAAAATCTATAATTTCTGGTACAAAATGAAGCGCCAAATTTTAATCTTACTCAAGGGATGTATTATTAGCAAGAACAGAAAGAGCCATCGCAATTTGGATTGAGGAACTATTTCAAAGAAGAATTACTGTAAGTTGTAATTTAATGCAGGAAAAAGCTTTTCAGTTTTGTGATTTAATGAAACAGTCAGAGCCACCAACTTCCACTTCCCAAGTTGGTAAAAAATTTTCAGCTAGCAAAGGATGGCTAATCGAGTTTATAAAAAGAAATGCATTTCATAATATCAAGATCACAGGAGAGAGTGCTACAGCAGATAAAGTAGCAGTAAAAATATTTCCGCAGGAGCTAGCGAAAATTATTCAGGACTATTCTGCCCATCAAATATTTAACGCTGATGAAACGGGACTGTATTGGAAAAAGATGCCTGACCGTACATCGCAAAGGATGAACAAACTGCAAGTGGACATAACGCAAGTAAAGATCGAGTAACACTATTAACGAATAGAAATATGGACTAGTTTTTTTTAAGCTTTCATATGAATTTCTTTGAGATACTCGAAGTAATTTATCAAGCAGCCTATTTCTTTTAATTTCTGGAAACTTTTTTGTTTTTGTCTTGGTTTTATGTAATTTTAGAAGGCTACGGGACGTATCCCTACTCTTTCAAGGCAAGTAATGTCTTTTTTATGCAATTTTTTTAAGCGCTTTTCTTGGAACGTATCCACCGCATTAAATGAGACCTTACTGTACTAAGTTTTACTTTTTTTATGCGGGACAGTCGGACATGAGATAAACATTACGTAGTGAAAAATTGGTCACAGAGAAAACTTTTAACACCTGGAGTAAAAACCTAATCACAAAAACCTGTAGTGTCACTAGACAAATTTGTCCTGCCACCACTTCACATAAAGCTGGAACCCATGAAAAATTTGATAAAAGCTATGAACAAAAATGGTAATGGCAGTATCTTAAAACTAAATTTCCTCAAATCAGTGACGCAAGTTGAAAGCAGGAATGCTTGCTTCTTCGTAATTAAATTGACAAATAAAAATAAACAAAGACAATGAAATATTGTATACCGTCAAAGTGAGAACACTTCAATATTTGGGACATATAACCCGCGGTGTATCTTCTGCTTTTAAATGAGCTTTCTTCCGAGTTCTATCTATACTAGTTCCAGTGGATGTGAATACACTAATAAAAACAAGGAAAAAATTGTACTAAAACATTATATTTATAGTGAAGTTTTAAATTATTTGGACAAATTAAACTATAATAAGTCTAATTAATATTTAATCAATGCGGTTGTTAAATAGAATATTAAATAAAAGGATGAAAACTTCCTTATTCATTTATATAACGTTTTATATAATCAGGGACACAAATCGAAAGTAAGAATAAAAATTTCTAAGAACATAATTATGTATTTGATTGATTACGATTAATATATTCAGCATTTCTATAATTGGCTATTACTTCTCAATGTTACCAGTTCAAAATAGAGTTTGGTTAATGTTATACCGAGTATTAACAATATAGTGGTTTCGTTTACTATAAATTTAATCAGGTATTCCATACCCTTTCCCTGCTCCATGCTAAAATTATCGATGTACTTTTTTCGAGGATTAAAGCTACCATATTCTGTTATCAAAAACTAGCCAACAATGAACAAGAAAACGGAAGGCTATAAAATACCTGGTGAATGCGAAAACTTTTATTTGAGGGAAACTATAAAACCACCAAATGTGAAGATAGAGATTAACATAACTGCTCCATTAGAAATAGAAATTTTAATAAATCTCATATATGTAAACATACATGGGAAAAACAAATATAGAGTCCAATGAAAAGATTCTTGTTCTACCTTTATATAAGCAATTTTGCTTGTTCATTGGCGAGTTGCTTTTTGCTCTCTCTATCTCTTTATTATACAAAAGATGTCTTACATTTACATGTTTAAGGCTCACTCTGTCAAATGATCTCTGTAAGTCGCTCAAGAATATGTCTCTATGTCATGTCTCTTGTCTTGAAATGCTTTCTCTGTAATCTGCTTTATGGCAATATTGTATCTGTATCTATGACTTTCCCGTAGGATCTGTAATGGGCTGTTCTTGCAAAATTTTTGTTATCTTCTCTTCTTCTTGTAGTGTCTCTCCGTTTCGGATGCTGGTGACCATCATGGAAATCTGTATTTTGCAAACTGCTGTTCTGAAAAGATTTGTGGTTGTTGTGTTGAACCACGTACGTAGATTTTTCAGCCAGGATATCATTCCTTCTTGGTCCTCGTTTTTCTTCTACTTTTCCTTGTAGAACTAATTGCAGCAAACTATATCTTTCGCTGGTCCTGATGATTTGACCGAGATATTCGATTTTGGCTGTTTTTATTGTAATTAACAACTCTTTTCTTTTTTGCATTCTTAATAAAACGTCCTGATTAGTAACGTGGTCGGTATAGGATACCTTCAGGATTCGACGATATTCGAAGGCCTCCATTTTCTTGCAAGTAGCGTCTGTGTATCCTCCGTACAACAGAATAGGAAAGATTTAACATTGTAGTAACCTGACTTTTATGGGTCAGGTATATAAATCATGGCATTTGAATAGCTTAGCCATTTTTTGAAATGCAGATCTTGCTTTCTATATCCTACATTTGATTTCTAGGGAAGGTCCTAATTTTCATTGACGTTCGAAACGAGGTAAGTGTATGTTTTTACTCTTTCTATTGGTTAACCATTCACACTGATTCTTTCAATTTGCTGTTCCTTCTTAGAGATCATCATCCATTTTGTTTTTTAATGTTCACTTAAAGTCCATATCTCTGACACACTTCTATGATTCTATTCGCTAACTCCTGGAGGACCTCATAACTGTCAGCGTATACCACCGTGTCATCTACTTATCTGATGTTATTGATATATTCTCCGTTAATTTGACTTCGGGCTTCAACATCCTCTACTGCTTCTTGACAAATTTCTTCAGAGTACATGTTGACAAGCATTGTGGTAATATACATCTCTCTCGGACCCCACGTTTGATTTAGATATCATCGGATTCTCCTGCCTTTGTTCGGATAGACGATGTTTGATTCCAGTAAAGATTACTATTAATTCTTAGATCACAGCTGTTTATTCTAATATTTGTTAATCTCTCTATCAGCTTGTCGTGTTTTACTGTATCGAACGCTTTATGGTAATCGTAAACGCATGAAGAATGCATATATATATATATATATATATATATATATATATATATATATATATATATATATATATATATAGTTCAGCTCAACAGGACTCAAAGGCCCAAGGCTTCAACGGTTTTTTTCCATTTCTTTCTATCTTGTGCTAAGTTTTTCCAATCTTGTACCCGCAGCGACTTCAGATCTTCTTTTGCCGACTCCAGCCATTTTCTTCGGGGCGGCCTCTTTTTCTTTTTGTACCAGCCTCCGTGTTTATTAATTCATTGGGAACTCTTCCTTCCTTCATTCTTGCTATATGCCCGAGCCATCTTAATCTTTGAATTTTCGCGAGTCTTGTTATTTTTGGTTGCCCATATATTTGCATTATTTCTTCATTCGTTCTTCTTCGCCAGATGTTCCCCTCTTTTACACCTCCGTATATCCTTCTAAGAATTTTTCGTTCCCATCTATCTAATTTTACTTCCATATCTTTATTTAGTGTCCAGGTCTCGCTAGCATAGAGTACTGTAGGTCGGATAACTGTTGTATATATTCGTTTTTTTGCTGTTCTGGATATTATCTTCGACCTCAGTATCTTAGTCAGGCTCCCAGCACTCTTACTACCTTTGGCCATTCTTTTTATGATTTCTTGGTTCTCTTCGTTCCTATTTGTTAGTGTCACTCCCAAGTAGTCGAATTGGCTAACAACTTCAAAGTTATATTCTTTACTTGGGCTTTGTACCTTAAAGGACTCTCCTAGATGATTTTCGTTTCCCCTCATCACCATATATTTTGTTTTTTCTTCGTTTATTTCTAAACCATATTCTCTGGCTATTCTCTCTATTCTAATAAAGATTTCTCTTAATTCTGCAGGTCTCCTTGTTATTAAGGTAACATCATCTGCATATGCTACACATTGATGCCTGTGATGATATATTGTGCCTCTAGTGTAGATGTTACATTCTCGTAAAATCTTCTCTAAGATCAAATTGAAAAAATCTGTTGATAACGGATCACCTTGTCGCAGACCTCTATTGGTGATAAAACTATCCGAAACCCGTCCTTCTAACATGACTTTACTTTTAGTATCATTGAGTATGCATTTAGTCAGTCTTACTATTTTTGGTGGAAATTCAAAATATTCTAGTGCTTCATATACTTTATTTCTTTTTATAGTATCATATGCCTGTCTAAAATCAATAAACAGCATGTGTACTGTTAGGTTGAATTCATATGAGCTAGCTAAAATTTGTTTCATTGTAAAAATTTGGTCAGTTACCGATCTGTTTGCTCTGAAACCTGCTTGATATTCACCTAGACAATTTTCAACTTTTGTTTTAATTTTATTTCTAATTGATATGGCCAAATCTTATACACTGTATCTTGTAGAGCTATTCCCCTGTAATTTTTACATTCTGTAACGTCTCCTTTTTTATGCACTGGACATAAGACTGCTTCTTTCCACTGATTGGGTATTTTTTCTTTGATCCACACTTCGCGTATTAACTCAGCGATTTCTTCTTGTACCATTTCGCCACCTTCTTTTAAAAACTCAGCAATGATACCATTTTCACCAGGTGCTTTGTTGTTTTTTAAGTTTTTTATGATCTCTATAATTTCTTCCTTGGTAGGTACTTCTTCATTTACATCTGTGTCCCTTACTTCTTCATGTTGTAGTTGCGTTTGTTCTCTTTCATCTTGGTCGTCCGTACATAATAATATGTTCTCAAAATAACTGGCCCACCTTCTTAATTTTTCATCTGTTCCACCTAACAGATTCCCCTCTTCATCTTTATAATATCTTGATGTGGTTTTGTACTGGGTTCGGTCTCGTTTTATTTCTTGGTAGAAATTCCTGACTTGTTTATGTAAAAAATCTTCTTCAATACGAACTAGTTTCTGCTCTAAACTTGAACGCTTCTTCCTTCTACAGATCTTCTTTGCTTCCCGTCTTTTTTCGGCATAAGCTTTTTTACTCTCTTCATTATTTCTTATTATGCTATTTATTCTAGCTTTATTTCTGTCACTAATGGCTTTCTTACAATCCTCATCATACCAATCCGTTTGTTTACATTGTCTGTTTCTTGATAATACTGAGTCGGCTGCTTCTTGAATTTTTTCTTCTAGTTGTACCCATCTGCTTTCTATATCATTTACTGTTGTCTGGCTTTTCAGTTTCTCTTCACACTATGTTTTTAACCAATTTTCTTTGCCCTTTTGTATCTCGGTTTTTATTTGTCTCGGTATATTTTTGTACATTCTTTTGTTATTCTTTGATTTTCTTCTTTCTTCTATAAGTTGCAATATTTATTCATCATTCGTCATTCATCTAACTTTTCCTCTTCTCTTTATTTTCTACTAGATGTTCTTCTCTGATCTTGTTAAATGTTTCACATATATTCTGGAGTGATTCTTCTGATTCTGATTATATGCTAGCAAATAAGAGGTATAGGAACAGCTGTACATCTGTCAAAACATACCCGGGGGCAGACATAAATTCCGATCATGTACCAGTTGTAGGTAATTTCAAAGTCAGAATGAACAAGGTTACAAGTAAGTCGATAAAGAAATATGATGTTAGAAAACTGAAAGATCCCAATGTTCGACTGAAGGTGAGTGAAAACCTCAATACAAAGGTGCTAAAATGCAAAAATACAAGAAGTATAGAGGAAAGTATAACCATCATACAAGAAACAGTAAGAGAGATACAAGAACAACACCTGAAGAAAGATACAGTGAAACGGAAATCGTGGATGACCGATGAAATACTTGAACTCATGGATCAGAGAATAAAAACAGAGAAAATCTCCAAGAATATAAGAGAATACATACCATCATCAGAAGAAAAATAAGAGACGATAAAGAGAAACAAAAAACAGAACAATGTCAAGAAATAGAGGAGTATCAGAGTAGATATAATAAGTTCAATGTTCTTCGAAAGGTGAAGGAAATAGCTGAAAAGTTCCGAAAAAGAAACAGCGGAAAAATTACAGATGGTGAAGGCAATCTTGCCATAACCAGGAAGATAAGAAGAAAGTATGGGAAGAATATTTGGAAAAGCTCTTCTATGACATTATGACATTAGAACAATACAAGACCTTCTGCAATTCTTGCAGAACTGTTAAAGCTATTAGATGAAAAACAAATAAATATAGTAACTGAACTAATTAATGAATTATACAAGACAGGAAAAATACCAGTAGATTGGCTCAAACGGAGTTCGTACCATTGCCCAAAAAGCCAGGAGCAAATGTTTGTGAAGATAATAGGACCATAAGCCGAATGAGCCATCTGATGAAGCTGTTTTTAAAAGTCATCCACAAAAGAATTTACCAGAAATGCGAGGAACAAATTGCGCCCAATTTGTTTGGATTTGTGAACGCCGTTGGTACGAGGGAAGGTTTATTTAGCGTGCAGATATTGTTTCAGAAATGTAGAGACGTCAGCTGTAATGTTTTGCATACCTGATTGACTACAAGAAGGCTTTCGATAGAGTCAGACATGAATAAATTATGTAAGTGCTAAAGAGCACAGAGATTGACGGAAAAGACTTAAAAATAATAGCTAATCTGTATTGGAATCAATTAGCGGTACTCCAAATAGATGGAGAATGTACAGATCAGGTTAATATTTAAGAAAAGTGAGACAGGGGTGCATAATTTTACCACTGATAAAAGATATTGATAAAGGTATCTCAATAAATGGAGTCAACTCAATAACCTGCGGTATGCAGATTATACAACAGTGTTTTCCAATACCATAGAAGGGCTAAAGTGTTTTCCAATACCATAGAAGGAACAAAATAACGGAAACAAGTAGAAAATATGGACTGGATATAAAACACCAGTAATACCAAGCTAATGATCATCAGCAAGGAAAACATAACTGGAGCAAATCTGTATGTGAACCAAATGAGAATTGAACGAGTCTCACAATACAACTACTTGGGAACTATAATCAATGAGTCGTGAGACAATACCCAAGAGATTAAATATCGCATCGGAAAGGCAAAGAGTGCATTCTTGACTATAAGTTCTGTGTTCAAGAGCCATGACCTTACCCTAGAAATAAAAATAAGGCTCCTTAAATGTTATGCGTACCCAGTGTTTCTGTATGGAGTAGAAACTTGGACATTGAAGGCGGAAACTCTATATCAAAACTTCAGGATTTTGAGCTATGATCATACAGAAAGATCTTACAACTACCATGGACAGACAAAGTCACCAATGAAGAAGTACTGCGGAGGATGAACATAACTGCGGATTTGGTTAACATCGTGGGGCCGTAAGCTGTAGTACTTGGGACATCTAATGAGAAATCAAGGCAGATACGAGCTACTTCAATGCATTTTACAAGGTGAGATTGAAGGAAAAAGGGCCCCAGGACGAAGAAAATATCTGGCTTGCTAACCTGATAGCATCGTATGGAAAAGACCTCGACACAGCTGTTTCCTATAGCAACCAACGAAGTTATCATAGCCAGAATGACCGCCAAAGTTCGGAACGGACAGGCACCCTAAGAAGATTCTTCTGGATCATATATTTGCTCCATGTTACTTAGCTATTAACATTAACAACAATTCATTTACAAACTAGAATTATGGTCCACGTTAGTAGGCATGCAATTCTCCCCCTAAAAACAAGATGCATGCTTTTCTGAAGAAGACACCTGTTCCAAAGAACACCTATAAAACTGTATGACGAAGCAAAAACTGGTAGTTTTTAGGTATTTGACCAAAAACTGGAAACGTAGAAACAACATATTTCAGAAAAACAAAACGCCCGAAAATGGATTAAATGTAATGAAAACACTCTCAAATAAAAAATGGGAAACCGACAAAACCATTTATAAGTCACTATTATATATTAAGTTTTTGCATTTATACAGATGCCTCCAACTCTGCAAAAGATGTAGGAGCAAAACCTTCCTCTTACCAATTTAAATTAATGTCAGCCACCTCTATATACACATCAGAATAATATGCAATATTACAAGCCCTCATTCATATCAAAAGTGTAACATTTTTTTTATTATTAATATATCAAATTATTTTTGATTCCTTTTACCCCCGTGCGATACGCCGATGATTAGGAATCCCCGTGTTTACGATAGGAAAATATTATTGTAGACACCAAGCTGAAATGGAATTCCCTAATTAAGAAAGGTTTTTAATCCTTCCGTCTTAATACTCTGTATGAAAAGAACAAATGCTTTCCGGTATGCAGTTTCTTTTTCATAAATTGGTAATTTTCGCCGAAGGCCCGTATCTTTTGACAATAATATAATCCTAAGGATTTTAATATTCTCAGGTCCAATTGTTAATACCGATTATTTTACCTCAAACTTTCCAATAGTCGTTAAGGCCTTACCTTCTGAGAAATACATACGACTGTCCGATGATTTTAAGTGGGGGATATACCTTCTTCTTCTTTTTTCTTGGATAGTTGGTGAAATTTTTAGGGAACCAACTTACTTCTCGGTGGGCTCTTGTTGAGTGAAGTGATATCTCGTGATGCGCTTTGCTCACGATATTTCTTATCTTATCGTCGCTGTGAATTATTTTCTAAGTGTGTGTACACTTCATATTTGAGTTTTCTTTCCTTAGACTATATTAAATTATATATAGTTCTACACTACCTTTAATGGTTATTAAATTCAGTGTTTAGTACCAGAAAAGTATTAAATTCAGTGAATTAAGCTGCCTTCGTCAAGATCTACTGTAAGTAATCTTTATCTACAATTATCTGGGCGAGTAATATGGTATGGTACCATATCACCTGCCATTATCTGGACGTATCATCTATATCTTCACCTGTAGATTGCCGATTTTTGAATGTAATTGAACCATTCAAGAAATTTCTATAAATATTACCTATGAACATACAAGTCTCAGTTTTTTATTAAATAATAGTGCGAGATAGTTAATTGACTTAACCAAGTGCGGTTTGGTTTATGTTTTCATTCCTGTAACCTTTTTGTTTTTTTTTTGTAAATTTAGAGTTAAGTAATTTTTGCTATCTTTTGTATTTCCTATAATTTTTGTTCATTATCTTTCCTATGATATCTCGAGATACGCCAAACTATATTTGTATATGATTGCCTTATATATCTTGGTAAAGGTATTTTTTTATTACATTATAGCTTAATTTTATACATATATAACACCATTTCATAGTTGTGTATTTTTATTACCTGGGTTGCATTTAGCAGCATCATAATTTTGTGTTTAATATATTGTTATTGTTTTATGCATGTATTTTATTTGTCGGCTCCTAACAAGTTCCCTGATAAAATAATAGCTCTGAACAATTACTATCTTTAAATATTACTATGCTTTTGAACTGTAGAAAGATCAGGCTGATTAAGTTTCGTAGGTAAGTAAGTGTAATACTTAATATATTTATTATTTGTTTATATATTGCGTTGACCAGATTTATTTGATAATTTACTGTTGGTATCTTTCCTTGGGTTTGATCTCTGAACCTAAATATCTTTTCTTATCTCTTTTCTTTTCTAAGGTTTTCTTAATTTTCTCCTTAACCCCAAAAAATTGAGTGGCGCCCTGTTTCTATCTTCTCTTATCTTTGGTAATTTTACCCATCTATCTTTTTGTTTATTTCTGTATCTTTTCTAATATCTCTTATCCTATCTTTACCTATTTCTTCCGTTGGATCCATTCCCGGTTCCAAAAGCTAGTTTCGAACCCACGACTCGCTCTCCACCAACCATCTGGCTGCCGTCCGCAGTGTCTCCATTGATTATCTTTTTAACACCACCAAAAAAGATTTCCGAGGTTACAAAAGTACAAACCATTCTTTCTCCGTCAACAACAAATGGTTAATTATACACCAAGAACCCTATAGCCTTACTTGTCAAGGGAGAATTTGCTGCCCTATAAGAATCCGACGTCAAATTTATGTGGATTCCTTCTCACATTGGAATACAAGGTAATAAAAAAAGTAAATCTCCAAGGCAAGAGAAGCTACCAATAACAGCCGTGCCATCTTAGACTCTCGCCAGTGACATAAAATAGTTCGTCAAAGAAAAAGTGATCAAAATTGTCGGAATCTAAATTGAAAAAGATTAAATTGACAGTGAAACCGTGGCGCCTAGTAAACCTAGAAAGAGCTCACCAAGTCAAAATTTCTCGACTTCAATTAGGTTCATACCAATAGTACGCTTAAGTTGCTATTAACTAAGGAAGACATTCCAGTATGTGAATATTATCAAGTCAACATTACTGTTTAACAGCTCTTAACATGAATGTGGAAAATATACAGCGAACAGACAAAAAGACAACAAGACAAAAAGATTAAATTGACAGTGAAACCGTGGCGCCTAGTAAACCTAGAAAGAGCTCACCAAGTCAAAATTTCTCGACTTCAATTAGGTCATACCAATAGTACGCTTAAGTTGCTATTAACTAAGGAAGACATTCCAGTATGTGAATATTATCAAGTCAACATTACTGTTTAACAGCTCTTAACAGAATGTGGAAAATATACAGCGAACAGACAAAATAACAATATTTTTAGTGATAAAATAGGTGAACATATTTTTAGTGATAACAATATTTCTAGTGATAAAATAGGTGAACATTTAAATATCAAAAACGTAATAACTAACGCAGGTGCTTAAAGCGTCTATTGTTTGTGAATAAAAAAAAGTTAATTAAGTTTTAAATATTAAGAATCCAATTGTTAAAATATTAATTTAAATCTGACCATCAAATATACGAGAATGTGTATATTAATAGAAATACGCAACAATAAGTGAGTGCAATTCCTAGTAGCATATTTTAAATGCTCCCGTCTGACACATGGCAAGGGAGGAAATACCACGAAGCAATATAAAACAAAAATAGATGTTGATTGTAAATTTAAACTTATTTTATAGACCTACAGCAAATTGATAACTAACGTAACACGACATTACTTAGAACCGAAATAATAGACATTTCTTGGTCAGTAACATAAGTTGGCTGTTATATATGCCGATACGTGAGCTATTAAAATTTTAAATTTACACGTTGAAGGAGAGTAAGATGATTACTGACATACTTACAATTAGTAAGTATGCAGCTTCTGCATACTTACTAATAGAATCTGTGTTTTAGAAATAAACCTACCGTGTATTAACATTAACAACAATTATTGTCTTAAAACAACCAAAGAGTTGACGAATACAACCATGAAACGATGATACTTTTTTTGTAAGAACTAACATATTACAATTGATATGGGTTCAATAACAATTTAAAATTTACTCAAATTACATAGATCGTCAACATCACAAAATAAAAGATAATAAAATATACAATCCATTGGAAAATTTAACTAAATTGCAAATTGCATATCGTCGGTCTATTTATCAAAGGTCATAACTCCCCAAAAATCATATTTTTACATTTTCGTGTTTATAGCTACTATTAGCTGATATCTACACGTCCAGAAGAAGCCGTACCTCCGAAAAAATTATAAAACCTTTAAAACTGCAATTATCAAAAGACCTATACTGCCCTGCTAAGTAAAAACGTCCTAACTGGCAATATTAGACTTTTGAGAAAAAGCAATATTTGTAGTTAATACCGTGCCGTCATCATTTTAAAAAGCAGACTGTTGCTTTTTTGCATATAAGTAGTTAATTAGGATTAAATTTTTTTTTGGTTTACCAGCAATCACTTAAACTACCCCAAGTTTGATATTTGATAGATAGGACTTTTTAACTAAGCATTATTAATGTATTGGTTATTTAGATTTATTAATTTTTCAGATAGGACTTTTTTAGTTTAAATATGAATGACAATTAAAATTTTACTAACTGCATTTACTCATTAAATAAGTTTATTAAGAAAAAAGGCAAAACTGATACATATTGTATATTACCACAAAAGTAATTACATTAAAAAAAAAGAAAAAAATTAAATCAAATTACAAATTATCCTCAACGACGGATTCTGACACTGGCATATTTTCCCAAAACATAATCCTATTCTTAGGTAATATTGGGCGGAGCTTATTTAGCAAAGTTTGTTTTCTCTTCATGTCAATCCCTCGAGCCTTAGTATGCATATGGGGTTTGGGTATGTCTGCTTTGAAAGATTTTGCCATTAGGAAATTAAGATTTATAAAATCGTCTGAAAAGCTTACTTTGTATTTAAGGTTTTTACTTCCTCTTGAACAAGAAATAAGAACTATATCTCGTAAATATGGCCTTGGTGACAAGTGATTAATTTTATGCTTTGAGCTATGATCTTTCCATGCATAAAAATGTTCTGTTTGCATAGGTAATATCTGCACTTTTCCAGAATTTGAATTCTGGACACAAGACATAAAGTCATCAAAGTCGAATACTTTACCCATTTTTGTTAGTTCCTTTTCTACCTGATGATGGAAACTATCAGCTGCCATAAAAGTGTGTCCAGGTTCAAAAAATTTTAGAGTCAAATTTTGTAACTGAACTTCAGGACTATTTACAATATATATGAGAAAGGAAAGAATTGCCCAGTTTTTGTTTTGCGATGCGCAGTTATCTAACCAGAATGTTATATTTTTTTCATCTCTGTGATGTAAAATAAATCTGTAAAAAGTCGAAATGATGTCTTCCTTATTTCTGCCTGATATACCCTCATGCCAAATAACCGCTGTTGGTTTTTGTTTATTCGATGAATTACCGATTGGCACAAAACTTTCGTTGTATGCAATAATGCGAGGAACAAATATTACCTCTTTAAACATCTCTGCCCGAGGTAACATGATCACCTTTTGTAAATCAACAGAAATATACATTTCGTGAGAGGTTGTGGATACAGCCACATCATTTTGATATTCTTTCCGAGCTGAGTCATATAAAATTTTATGCTTCTTCCATGTTTGACAGGAGTCACAGTCTGCATTTTCATTAACTTCATTATGTTTTGTCTCAGATTTATGTAGGTTGTATGTTTCACATTCAAAACACTCTTCATGACCCAGCTTTGCAAATGATATATTCATATCACTAACATTTTTACGATAAACTTCATAACTGACTTTCATATCTGGATACATTTCCTTGAAATGCTTGTGCATTTGTGTAATAGAAATATCACTGGGCAAATACAGCCTATTTGGTGCATGTTCTCGACGATAATGTGCTATTGTCGGATTGAATAACTGTACGTGTTGTTTGATACGATCGGTATCAATTTTCCATTTACATGGATGACGTCCTCTTTTATCAGGAACAGGTATTATGGTCGTAGCTGCTGGAGTGTTTCGAATAGTTTTCAAAATTCGGTCATTGTTAACATCAAATCCCAGAGTAGAAAGAAGAAAAGTTTTGCAAACATTAACTTCATCACCAGTTATATTTTTCAGGTAATACTTGAACGTATTTCTGCGACATGTGTTTGTTCCAGCTGTTCTTCGTTTTATATCGAACCGCCTTATACAACCGTATATAAATGTATTTCTGGCGTCTGCACTCATTTCCCACACTAGTTGATTAATAACTTGCTGTCTCTGGACATTAATTTTTGATGCACACTTTAACTTGCACTGTTCTGGATTACATGGTTGTTTAATGAAATGTTTTTGCTTCAAAGAATCTGTTTTTTGCTTTTTTCTAATAGCTGGTGACAAATCATACTTTTTGCGTTTTCTGATTGTACCTTTCTTTGTATAAATTTTATCACTTTTCAGCTCAACAGTATGGATTACGTTTTGCACGATATTATCAAGTAGCTGCTTAATAAAAGGCAAAGTTTCGTCTGCAACATCGATGTCCACATCATATTCGTTAATATTATTGGAAAAGTGTTTGTTAGTTGATATAATTTTATCCTCACCCGGGTTAAGTGTTGTTTCTGAAGCTGTAGAAGATTCTGCTGCATTAAATTCAACTTCTGCATCAGCAAATTCTCGTTTTTTCTTTTTCTTGCCGTCAATGCGTATTTCTTCTCGAAACTGTTTATTATGCAATGCTAATGCAACTAATTTTTTCCCCCTGTCCATTTTCCTGAAGAAAAACAAAAATTTACTGACTACTCAATTATTATTTATATTTATTTTTACTTACCACAGCGAATCAAAAAGTACAATAGTTAATACACTTAGTTTACTAGTATTACGAAAATAAGCCTGCTTGCTGCAAGCGTCACAAAATACAAATAAAATCAACAAAAATTATTACATCCAATTATCTATCAAATATCTATATGACGCGATCGGGTATTCACATCACTTCACAGAATAATTCCCCTAGTCATATATTTCGTATAAGCGCTAGGTCAACATTAATTTCACCAGTTGAATGATTTCAACATGACTTATTTAGTCAAAAAGTCCTATCTTCACAATTTGATGCAGACAGGACGCTTTAACTAAGTAGTCAGTATATAGGATAATTATTCTAAGCACAGCGGCTGTTAGTTGTAGAAAGGACAAACAAATTTATGATTTTGTACGATTTGAGGTGGCAGAAAGGATTTTCTGACTAAGTAATAAGATGATAAACGTCTAATAGTAGTAGAATATAACCTTATCTAGAAAAAACGAAAATTGTAGATCGGACGTTTTTACTAAGCAGGGCAGTATAGAACTCACCATCTGATCTAAATTTTCATATGCCCTAACTCCAATGCGCGCATGTGTTTTTTCTATAGTCGATGTTGTTTAGTAGTATACCAGTTGTTAGAAGAGGCTCATTGTTGAGTAAATATCTGTCAATTACTTTCGTGTTAATTATTATTCTATTAGGTAAGTAATACACTGTTTAATAAATAAAATACATTTTTTATTTAGACTTCAATTTTTAATAAAACAGTTCTGTAAAATATACTACAGGAGTTAGGTCTTTTTCCTGCCTTAAAAGTAATTTTACAAAAGACGTAACTCCATATTAACCTAAAAATTTTTAAAGTATTAAAACTAATAATATATTTCTGGTGAAATACTTCGTAGACCTACCTTCTTGAAATAATTAAGTTTTATTGATTTACAAAATTCCCAATCAATGTTTATGCATAAAAGCTATTTAAAAAAATGTTTATTTATAAACTATCCTAAAACCGCCTAACCAGCTAAAAGTGTTAATTACATATCTATTGAAGAGTTAGTAGTTTCAAGACCTTTTTTTGAAAATAATAAATGATTGTTTTATTGATTAACAAAATGAGAATAAATTTTTATCATAATAGCTGTTTAGTTAATGTTTATTTCTAAATTAACTAACGTATAACCACTTAACCTGTTGAACATTATTTTATTATTTACAGAATATATATAATTTCAGTGTTTTTGTATTGTTTCAGTTAGAAATATATTTCATTGACCATGAAGCCGTAAATTATGAAATTTAAGAGTGCACATCTAATCTTAATTCAAAAAATGAGATATTGGTTATAAGTGATACTGGATCTCTCTCTAAACTAGAATCCTCAAATGGGAATACCGAAGTTTCTGTTTCAGCAGAAACTTCATTTGATGGTAGGTCTACTGGAGTAGTGCTAAATAATGATCCTTTGATTATGTCATCTTACACTGATGGTTTTGATCAAACTTTTGAAACAAGCTTACACCATGACACAGTTGAAGATGGTAGACCTACTGAGCAGTCATGTTTTAAAACAGTTACAGAAGACAGTGTTCTTGATAAAAGCCTACAGTTTAATATATTTGATGCTATTAATATTTGCGAGAATATTGAGATGGAAGACAACTTCGGCATACAACCTGATGAAACTATCCACCAGCCAATCACGTCCACTGCTGGACATAGGCCTCCCCCAGTTCTTTCCAGTGATGCAACTATACTGGATAATAATTTATATCAGTTTCAGAATGTTGGAAAAAGAGTTGAACTTGAAGAGGTTCAGCAAATAGTTGAAATTGGGCAAACAGTAGAACTTGAAGTTGAACAAACAGTTGAATTTAGAGGAGAGAAAATTATTGAAGAAGGTGTCCAGGTTAGAGAAGAGCCAACTTCTAATAAAAGAAAACGACAAAAACGTCACCAAGTAGTTTCAGAAGAGTGGGCCGTAAATAAAAACAAGAATAAAAGGGAACTCGGTAAATCCTATTTAGGTAAAAAAAATATTGATGGGAAATGGAAGTACGATATCCCCAAAGAGCAAAAGTCTTTAAAACAAAGATGTACCTGTACCAGAGGAGAAAAATCCATTATGAAATGTAGTACATTGTCCGAAGAAGATAGGCAAAAGATATTTAACCAGTTTTGGAAGATGTCTTGGAAGGAAAAGAAAGTTTTTGTTAGCAGCCTCGTAAAGGTCAAACCCTCAGAAAGGGCAAGAGACAGACAAGAAATAGGAAAAAGTCGAAGACAGTCAACTTTTCTTTATTTTTTGATAGTAAATGACACAACACTAAGGGTGTGTAAGACAATGTTTTTGACCACTCTGAATTTGGGGGAAAAAGCAATTCGACTATGGAAAAAATCTTTGAATGAGTTTGAAAACTTAAATGACGATGAGTCACGAAGTGTAGAACCTAGATATAAGAAAAAATCAGCTAAGAAAGAATCTAGTGTCATTTTACATGATTTTTTTGATAGCTTGGTGAAAATGGACTCACATTACTGTAGGCAGTCTTCAAGCAAAATGTATTTAGAGCCCAACTGGACGTGTAAACAAGATCTTTACAGGGAGTATTGTAGATGGAGTCAAGAGAAAGATACAAAACCACTGTCCTATTTTGTATTTTCAAATACATTTGAGGACAAAAATTTATGCTTATTTAGACCTAAGAAAGATGAATGTGAAACTTGTGTTGGTTACAAAGTGGGCCAAATTTCAAAAGAAATCTACGATATTCATCTTTTGAAAAAGGAAGAAGCCAGAGCTGAAAAGGAAAGTGACAAAACAAACAAAAAGTACGTGATCACAATGGACTTACAAAGTGTATTGCTTTGTCCAAAATCAAATGTCTCTAGTTTATATTATAAAACAAAGCTTGCTGTACACAATCTTCCTTTTTTTAACCTACTACACTAAAGAGGTAAAATGTTATGTTTGGCACGAATCTAAAGGTGGACTCACGGCTAATGAGTTTTCATCAATGATCTGCGACTTTATCAATTGTGAATGCCCCTTACAAAGCGAAGATCAATTAGTTACATTATACAGTGATGGGTGTGGATACCAAAACAGAAATGCTGTTCTGTCGAATGCTCTTCTTAATGTAGCTAAATTAAAAAACATAGAAATTGAACAGAAATATCTAACAAAAGGACACACTCAAATGGAAGCAGATTAGGTTCACTCCCAAATTGAACGCCAAGTGAGAACAAGAAGTTTCAATGTTCCAGCAGATTACTGCGATGCTATCAAGAAAGCTCGTACAAAGCCCAAGCCTTATGACGTGAAGTACCTTAACCACTCATTTTTTTTAGATATTGAAGGTACATTGAAAAATATAAAATCTATTAGACCAGGAAAAAGACGCGGAGACCCTTGTGTTGCTGATATTGTTGCACTTCAATACCAGCCTGATTCAATTAACTACAAGTTACGTTTCACACAAGAGTGGGAACCTCTGCCTTTACGATGCAATATTCCATCAATTCAACCAGTGAATTTGAAAGATATTCCTAAACTTTACTCCGAAAAATTGAAAATAACAAAGAATAAATACAATGATCTTCAGGAGCTAAAGAAGACCCTTCCAACGGATTATCATTACTTTTATGATAATCTTCCATGGCAGTAGTTTAATATTCTTTATGTATTTTTTTAATTTTATATTGTAATAAATAAATAAATACTTTAACATCTTGTGTGTCTCTTTTATTTTGTATACCCTAATTCCCAAAAGAAAATGTCGTATCTCCTCAGTAAAATTAAGATTCTAGCCAGAAAAAGTCGTATCTCCGGTAATTAAATATTAAAATGTGAAAATGTATTATTTTTTATCGGAAACTATATAAATAACCTTTTCTATTTACAAAATGAATAAAACCATCCATAAAATTAATATAATACAATTTATTCAGTTTTTTTCTTCTCCTGTAAAGTTAGCATTTTTGGAGTTACGACCTTTGAAAAATAGACCAACGATATTAAAACCTTACGAACTAATAAGTTTAAGTTGCTGCATGTGATACCTAAATATATGGGTACACTCATCACCAATTACCATAAATAACCTCGTACATAGTACCAACTCATCACCGTCAAAAAAGTAAGGATTTTCAAATAGACCTCGAGAGATTGGTAAACTCATCACTGGCTTACCTGCACCTTAAAAGCATTCATAATACATAAAACATAAATTTAGTCCTTAAAACGTGACCTTCACAGTTGGTAACTTTAACATTTATGAATTAAGTATTAAACATTATGGAATTGTTGAAATATGCGCATGTGTAATCCAACGTAAAAAATTAAAGAACTGTTCCTCATCCCATTCCTTATCACGCTTTCTATTTATGGATCTTACACTATACCTTCTTACTCTTCTTTGCTTGTTAAGAACTCTGGCAGATATAGTCGCTACAATTGTTAAATAAAGTGGGATTGCTGCCATGGCCAAAGCAACTTTTCTATTTGGTTAGGTTTGTATTTTCTGAAGTAGTTTTTAAATATTATGGTTAGGTATTATGTCTAGTTATAAACCAATCTTAAATCTTGTGAATTATGATTGTGGTTAAAGTTATGTTCATGACTTATGATTATGTAGTATGTCCGTTTATAAACTTGGCTTAAATCTAAAATGGATGTATTAAATGCAAATGTAATTTATTGGTTTTTAGTTGTGAATTCCTCAAAATTGTATTGAAAGCTACCTAAAACTATACGCTAGAAAAATTTCTCTTCATTTGCCCTTGTTCTTTTAACACGGATAGTGAGCTGCTCATTAGGTACGTTTTGAGCCAACGCGGACGAAAAATTATAGATGACAATAATTTCAAATTTCAATTGCGAAAGACTCGAATTGCTTTTGTGGACAATTGCAATATGAATAAGAAAATTAATATTTACTAAACTGTTAGACACAAACCAAAGTATGTATATAAAAATATGTATGTTACTTATGCATTATCCATTTCAGAAAAGTACGGTAATAATAATAAGTGTGAATCGGTATAATATTGAAGATGATGTTCTATTAAAAACTACCTAAATCATGCCACATTATAGCCGAAAATAATTTTTGATTATCTACCGATGTTTCGTAAACGGTGGTAGAGTGAAAGGGTACACGTAAACTCATCACCAATTAGCATAAATACCCTCGTACATAGTACAAACTCATCACCGCCATAAAAGTAGGGATTTTAAAATAGGCTCCAAGAGATTGGTAAACTCATCACTGGCCTACCTGCATCCCGTGGCAGGTATCGATCATAAACCCCTTGCAAACCGCTACGATTTGGCAGAATAAATCTAATGTAGATAATATTAAATCAAATATAATTCATTGGTTTCTATTTGGGAATTGCACAAAATTCTGTTGATAGCTACCTAAAACTATGCGAAAAAAAATTTCTCTTCATTTGCACGTGTTCGTTTAACACGGATAGTGAACTGCTCTTTGATTACGTTTTGAGCCAACGTGGACGAAAAAATAGATATCATAATTTCAAACTTCAATTGCAAAATACTCTAAAATCGAATTGCCTTTTGTGGACTAGTGCGACGAAAGGGTGTAAGGTTAAATGTCATACAGCTGGTGACTAGATTGTATACTGTTTTTCTTAGTTGTTTCGCACTAATGGCGGATCATTTTGATCAAACAGAAAAAAATCAGCTAAATTAAGTTGTTTCAGTCATCTGTACAAGATGTTTCTCATAGACAAGGTATAATATTACTTTATTGCTTTAACTAGATTACCCGTTCTGATATTAGATTTCTGATTAAATTGTTAATGTCACATTGTCATATCTCCATGCTAAAGGAAATTTAAAAAAGTCCAAATTGTCTCAATAAAAGAGATGACGGCATACGGTTACCTTCTACATAGAGACCTCTCATTAAAAAAATATCGTCCTCTTGACCCACGAATCAAAATCCTACTGTTACAAATGTTCGCGCCAATCCCTACGCTAACCTCCACTCAAACCACGTCACAATCGACGGTATAAATGAACCGTCCTCTGTTCCCAGTAACATTGATTAGTGATTTTCTTTTCCCTACCCACATAGATCTCGCAATGTTTCTAATTTTCATAGTTTTCTTCATTTTGATATTGGCGAACAATTTTAAATTCAGTTCCATGTTTCAAGCTTTTAAGACATTTTAATTTTTAAATATTTTTGCTGTTTTCATAGAACCATCTTTCATCAGTAGGCTTTGACCGTTTATAAAAGCCAGGAAACTGTATTTCAGCATTTTGATTCATTCTGTCATAATAAATAGATTTCAAATTAGTTAACAAGTTGGGGACTATTTTAGATATAAACGGAAACAGCACATGCTCATATATATTTTCATTATAAAATTCACTAACGAAAACCTACGCAACGGAATTTTCAGATCTCAAAACCGTTTAGATTGGCAGATACGCATAATAGGCCACACCGTAAGAAACCCTATATTAATATCTATTTTAAAGCAATTTACTTAAAAAAAATTCTGAATTTAATAAATTATCACATAAACGAGAAGTGTAACAGGTAACAGGCAATCTTGCACATTACAAACCAGAGCCAGGCCAGGGCAAAATTCTGGTGATGAGTTTACCTATCTGCGGTGATGAGTTTACCTATCTCCAAAGGATGCCGGTGATCAGTTTACTATATCTCGGAGGGTCTAATAATTTTATGGGGGCCTATAAAGTGATGAGTTCGTACACGTCCGAGTGAAACACCCTCACATTAAGAAGTTTAAATCTAAACATAAATATATGTCAATATTGTTCTTTAAAGTTTGTTAAGAAATACTCTACATTTCTCTTGCTCGATATTTTTAATAAAAATTCAAAGTGCCAGGATTGGAAAATCATTTAGTATAAATAACTGTATTGGAAAATAAATGGATCATTTTTTATAATTTCATTAGGTAATTTTTCACATGAAACGTAAAAATATACAAAGAACTTATTAAAATTTTAAAATTAAAGAAGACATTATTTTATGGAACAAAGTCCAGTTGTCTGAAAATGACCAGCATGTGTTTATATTTCTATAATTATTTTAGTTGCGGAAAATATACTGCACAGCGTCTTGGGACACAATCACGTAAACGACCTTCGAAAACTAAGCCGTCAAGTCATCAACAACTCTTGCAAGATGAAAGCTCAACAGAGGCCATCAAAAATCATTTACCAAAAGATTGCAACTTCTTTTTTTAAAGAACACATGACAACAATGGACATCTATTGTGTTCGGAGGAATATACGCAACGATCGTTTTCCTTTTATGGCAACTGTATCTAAGACAATGGGAAAATGCATGAAGCAATCCAACAGATGAATCTAAAGACGGACCGCTATAAATGTTTTGTGTTGGAACAAAATATTATTATTTTTGGCATTCTTGAGAATTTACGATACATGGCGAAAGCAGAGATATTACTTGGATAGTCATTATTTACTATCCATAGCTTATTAAATCGGCATTACTCAATTAATTCGTTTCTCGGAAGAAGATTAGTCCATTAAGACTTGTGGCTGATTTCATAATTGCCGTTCGACCATTGCCGTGTGAACCGAATTGGGTATTTATTTCATTTGACTTAAAGTTGGTTTCTCAAAATTCAAAAACTTGGTTTAGTATCCACTTACAAGACGGGAGATTCCAACAGCAAGTGTCTGCACCACTTATTTTCTTGAGGATATCCCTAATCTGCCTTCATTTATGAAAATGGCCGAAATGACCATATACATTTCACTACAAATCCACGTGAATCCTTTCAATCCCATTTTTCCAATTATTTTTATAATTCTCATCTCAATATCCTCTTCGTACTTAAGCAGCCAAAACTTCAGGATTCAGGAGGCACAAGTCCGTAGGGAGCAGTCCTGTCACCCCTACTCTACATCATATATACCGCAGATATTCCAAGAATACCAGGAAAACTATTAAGCCTTTCTGCCGACGACACAGCGATTGCGTCTAAACACAGAAACTTAGAAATAGCGGTCAACAATCTACAGACAGCATTAGATATAAAGAATGGTATAAACAATGGAAAATAGCAATCAATTCAGATAAGACACAACCAATAATATTCAAAAAGAAAAGAGAAATTCCAGAGGAACAGCTGTTAAAACAAGATAATCTCATCGAATGGAAAAGATAAGCGAAATGCTTAGGAGTCAATATGGACCAAGGCTTAACATTCACGCAACATGTGGACACAACCATTCAGAGAACAGCAACAGCCAGACCAGCAATAAGAGGATTGCAGGTAGTAAAGGCAAAGTGCGCATAAAAACGAAAATGAGACTGATAAACAGCATAATACTGATTCAATAATCAAATATGCATCTCTCTTATGGGGACACATAAGCAATTGAAATAAAAGACAAAAAAACCCAGTAACATCCTCAGAGAAGCAGTAAATGTATCCAGAATAAGTCGCTGAACGCTTTCTGTTAAGAGAACTGTAACAAGTAACGGTGATAAATAAAATGGCAGAAAAATCCAGACTTAAGATTTCAGAATTAGAGTATCACCCAAGCCTGATCCTGCGAGAGATAAGATATAATATATAATGCGTTCTGTCGCTGGGAACAGAAAAGACCAAAACAGCAAATCCTGGCAAACACATAAAGTCTTGATAGTTCATATTTCTACCAACAGAAGACTTTCCAACTTTCCAGTGGTGCGTGCTGGGGCACGTAGCACTGGAAATTTTAATAAACAATGGTTTTTTTCAGGCCAACCTTCAAAAAAAATATATATAAAGGCTTCGGCCATCAAAAGAAAAATTTAAAAAAAATTAACAACAAGGCGATAGCCATCCAAAAAAATTAAAAAAAACCCAAAACCCAGGCACAAAGGGCCACATCCTCAGACCCCAAGTCGCCGAACTGAGCATAGCCCAGAGCTGAGACTCAAGGTCCGAGCAAGCAATTTCAGTTCGATGATATGTCACTAGAGAAAGCAGGAAAAGTATGTCTCTCGCTAGCCTGGATTGATCAGGCTAAGATATCGTGTTGCAGTTTTTGTACCCAGGAGTTCCACACGAAAAGCTTTTGGCTGATAGCGAGCCCCAATACACCTTGCCTTAATGAATTGTAATGAAATTTAATGAAAAAAACAAAAAATGTATAAAACAAATTATTATATAATCAAACATAATGTACATACTTCGAAACCAAGATATATAGAAAAATTAACACTATCTACCTTCCTGAATCAACCTGCTAAATGTAGGCAAATATTAAAACTAAATACAAACATCTGAAGCGTGGTAAATTCTATGAAATGAAAGGTAAATACTTTTGGTATTTATAATATTGACAATTGCGCAATCCAGTTTTCCTAGATTTTGTTAGTCGAGTCCAGATACAATATTTACTGGTGAGTAATAGGTAATATATAATTTTTCAATATATTACCGATATATTTCAAAGACAAGAGATTGACTCTACGTTTGTTTCTTGCTGGAATAGCAGACGACTGGTTTGAATAAAAAATACTAACATTAGACTTAGATAATAGTTTTGAGGAATGAAAAAATTAATTTTTACAGTGAATACCGCTCGATATTGTTGTTTTTGTACGGGCCCAAAATCATATTTAGCTTGACTCGAAAAATCGAAAAAAAAATTAAATACATATTAATAAAATTTAATAAAATTAAATAAAATTACATAAAATAAATAAAATAAAATAAAATAAAATAAAATATGTAACATAAAATAAAATAAAATAAAATAAAATAAAATAAAATAAAATAAAATAAAATAAAATAAAATAAAATAAAATAAAATAAAATAAAATAAAATAAATAAAATAAAATAAAATAAAATAAAAATAAAATAAAATAAAATAAAATAAAATAAAATAAAATTAAAATACTGAAATGCAAAAAAAGTGACCACCCTATAAATTTTGGAAAATAAAAATTAATTGGAAGTTTTATGCACTGTTTCATATTGTTTGTCAATTTAAATATTTATTGCGATCATGTATGCTTATGTTTGACAGTTTTGACGTTTATGATATTGTTTTCTGTATTCGCTGTTTATCTTATAAGTTAAAAACGTTTAATTAAACAGTAATTTAGCTTTTCAAACAAGGATTTCGAGTAAATAAATAATAAAAATATGGTGTTATGTAACCGAAACAAGGTATTCCGAGAAATACAGTACGGAGAGCTTTCCATCACTTTATAGAGACTGACACATACCCACGTCGACCTGGACCCGGACGTAGAAGAGTTACCTCGCACAGAGATGATCGTTTTATTGTGATCTAACTTTTAAGACTCGTCATTTCACTGCAATTACTGCAAGAAACCATCTGCAGAAGGTACAAAATATGAATGTAAGTGAGAGAACGGTTGGAAGACGCCTCAATTGAAAGAGGATTAATGGCAAGAAGGCCGGGAATATATTTCCGAATTATAACCCAGACTTTCCGAATTCCGAATTCTCTTTACTGATAAATCGCGGTTCTATTTGAAGTTTGGCGATGGCCGAGAGAGGGTGTGGAGACGGAGAAACGAAAGACATGCCCAAGCTTGTATGTCCCAGAGAAGACAGTTTGGCGGTTGTAGTCTCATGGTTTGGACTGGAATCTCATTTGAAACTAGAACTGAACTTATCAATGACCACCTGAATGCTCACCGGTATATAAAGGATGTTTTGGCAGAAGCAGTAGTTCCATTTGGTCCATTTATTGGGGAAAATTTCGTCTTTATGCATGATAATGCACGGCCACATACTGCAAGAATCGTGACAAAGTAATTGGAGGAGGTAGTAATTAATACTCGAGACTAGCTAGCCTGCAGTCCGGATCTGAATATAATCAAACATCTTTGGGATGAACTTCATCTAGGGTTAGAAGTGAACCAGGCCAGCCAGAAAGTCTTGCACAATAACTTCAAAACATGCTTTGTGAAGAATATGAACGTATTCCTCAAGTTTTTATTCAAAATTTGTTCCTTTCCTTCCAAATCGCATACAAACGTTAATGTTTTAGGGCATAATATGCCCTATATTAGATAATTTTAGAACAAAGTTCACCCGTAATGTTTATTGTTTGTTATTCACTTCCATATTACAATTTTTTTGTAGCCTTCTAATTAAATAAATTATGCCAAGGAATCAAGCAGTAATGGCCATTTTTTGTTATAAACATGAAAGATGTTGAGTATTATGTATGAAACTGCATAAAACTTCCAATGATTTTTTATTTTCGGAAATTTTATAGGGTGGCCACTTTTTTAGCCGCTCAGTGTTGTAATAACGCGCTATAAAAAGTACTCACGTCTGCCTGTAATTTCCAAATTTATATACAAGATAATATTAATAGACCTGACATTACAAAAGGGAAAAATTGATAGGTGCATTACGAAAATTGGAAATTTAGTTATAAAAAGAAGAATAAATCACAGACAAAACCAAATTTTGACCAAATCGTCACATTAAATACTAGATATATATTACCAGAAAAAAAAACTTTGTTAATATTGTGATAAAAAAGGATTCTCTGGGAGGCCTCATCCAGTGGATTAGATGTCCTGCTGTATGCTGAATGTAACGAGTCCGTCACTTCAATAATCACTTGAAATAAAATTTTTAAATCCATATCCCCTTAATATTTTCTTAATTTTTAAATTCTAAGTTGGTATTAAACAGCGACACCAAGCGGCCATTTTGGCAAACATGCCTAGATGACTCGCAACGAGTGGCCACCGAGCACTTCTGCTATGACGCTAGTTAAAGACATCATCACACAGCCAAATTTGTCCACTGTCGAACATAGGCCTCCTCAAGATGTCTCCACTCTTCTCTGTCCTGTGCAGCTGCGATCCAGTTTGTCACTATTCTTTTAATGTCGTCCGTCCATCTGGTAGGTGGTCTTCCACGATTTCGCTTGTCTGCCCTTGGCCGCCATTCTAAAATCTTCTTTGTCCATCTGTTGTCTCTCTGTCTTGCGACGTGTCCTGACCATTTCCACTTCAACTTCGTAATCCGTTTTATGACGTCTTCCACTCCAGTTCTTCGCCGTATCTCATCATTTCGTATTCGGTCTCTCAAAGTTACGCCAAGCATAGATCTTTCCATTTTTCGTTGTGCTACTTGTAACTTTTTTATTGATGCTTTAGTCAATGTCAGTGTTTCAGCTCCATAAGTGAGCACCGGAAGTACGCACTGGTTAAATGCTTTTCTCTTTAGCTTTATTGGGATGTTTTCCTTAAACACGTCTTTTAGCTTGCCATAGGCTGCCCATCCTAAAGCTATTCTTCTAGATAATTCGCATGTTTGGTTGTCTCTACTTATTTGTATTTCGTGGCCCAGATATATGTATTTGTCAACCGTTTCAATATGCCAGTTTTCTAGTTTCAATGGTCCACTAGGTACTAAGTTGGTCATCATTTTAGTTTTCGCAAAGTTTATTTCCAGCCCTACTTTTTGGGAGACTCGTTGTAAATCTTGTAGCATTTCGTTGGCCTCCTTTAGGTCGTCGGTTATTAGAACTATGTCATCTGCAAATCGTAGGTGGTTCAGCCTTTCGCCATCGACACTCAAACCTCTGTTTTCCCATTCTAACATCTGGAATGCATGCTGCATTACGGCATTGAATAGTTTTGGTGACATGTTGTCTCCTTGTCTAACTCCCCTTTTTAGTTTTATTTTTTGAGTAGGGGTGTGGAGGTTTATTGCTGTTGTGGCATTTGCATATATATGTTGAATAATGCTGGTATATCGGTAGTCGATTCTACAATCTCTCAAAGCTCTTAAGATAGCTACCATCTCTGATAGTGTCAAAGGCTTTTTTATAGTCAACAAATACTAGAACTAGTGGCCGGTTTGTACTCTATAGTTTTTTTCAATTAGGGCCTTTAGACAAGTTAGATGGTTCATTTGTACCATACCCAGGGCGGAAACCTGCCTGTTCTCTTGGTTGGCATGTTTTCTAGTTTGTTCTCAATTCTGGCAGTGATAATTCGAGCAAATAATTTATACAGGTGACTTAGAAGACTGATTGGCCTATAGTTTTCGAGGTCTGTTTGATCTCCTTTCTTATGCATGAGGAGCGTTATAGAATTATTCCATTCAGCTGGTATTGCTTGGTTTTCTAAGCATATATGAAGAGCTGCTTGATTGTCCTGATGAGAGCAGAGCCTCCGAATTTTAGCGCATCCGCCACTACTCTATCTCTCCTAGTGCTTTGTTTTTTTTTTCATATTCTTTAGAGCATGGTAAATTTCAGCCGTTTGATATGTCGGGTTGTATGTATGTTGTTGATATGTAGTTAAAGACACTTGGGTTTAAAAAGTAGGTGGCCAGTGATGGCTTAGAAGTTTTTAGAATATTACAGTTTTTTGGGAAAGAAGAAGTTGACAGAAAGTTTAATTTGTTTTTTTTTACTGTCCCGTTTGGTTTGTAGCCACTCTAAGCCGGTAAGTTATAAAACAAGTATAAAAACCATTAGTCATTTTGATTTCTAAATATTGTCAATTTTCCTTTGATTTTTCTCACATCAATTCATTAAGAAACATTCTGGATTTAAATATAGTAATAATATAAAATCATATGTACTTTTAATTTTACATTCCGGCCTTAAAAACATAATTATCTATCTTTAAAACTATCTATTATGTATTAAGAGTACCTATAAAAATATTCTCTCTCACTGCTTTCTTTTATATTCTAAAATATACCCATAGTATGCTTTTCGTCAAAATTAACTGTCTAATCAATCCATTTTACTTAAAATATTGTCAAACCATACGAAGGTTACATTATTTACAAAACCATTAAGATTTCTTTGCTTTTATACTTCATGCTTTCATAAGTAACTTTTGTTAGAACCTTTCAAGGTTCATAAACCTTTGTTTTCCCTACTTTTTAACAAGCGTAAGAAGGAACTCTAACACAAATGTTTTTTTTAGCCTACTTTAGGAGTCAAGCAGAAGTAAAGAGGAAGACATCTTTATTTTGTTTTTTTATGGGATATTTTTTTTAAGAAGAAGAGTTATTATCTAGTCGGAGTTACACCCGGTTCTAGGGTTGGTTCTAGCTGATCCCCCAGAGGTCCAGATCTTACCTTACTATTCCCGGACAACTTCAAGAAACCCGCAGGAAGTATCTCCCTCATTTAGAGTTTGGAACATTGTAAATCTGTATTAAGTTTATTTATTAATTTTTTTATAACATCTTTTTTTAACTTTATACAGTTAACAGCTCCTTCCCCCTTAACGGTTCCCGCGAGTTTCAAAGCCGGCCGATCGTACCATTTTTACCTAATAATAAAAACTCGTCATTTTTCTAAATAATACTAAATAATATTTAAGGACTAAGTGTCAACTACAGATCGAGGTTTGAAATTCCCCCTTTCAACTCGGTTGTACGGTTATATATGTACACATTAATCAGAGAGTTCTTTATTGATATTTTATTGTTATATATTTAAACTCTGGACATCTATCCCCTCAGGATTGTGTCCTTATTACTTTTTTAGGAAATTTAATTGAAAGCCGAAGTACAGAGTTACATCTCTAGTAAGCAAGTACCTTTACCTTTTTAGGTATAGTCATTAATTTTTTAAAATTTTTTATTATGTAAACTCAGATCTTCAAGGATCAATTGTGTATAATCAGAGAATTTTTTGTTGTATATAAGTAACTATGTTAACTGTACATAATTGGTGTTGGGTAGCAATAAAAAAATTAGACTGTATATATTTAGATAGGTATTAAATCTGTGGTAAAAACTGAATACTTCAATTAATACCTGTTTTCCTTTTTGATACCCAAGATACCTTGGAAAATATATGCTAGTACTTTCTGATGCCCAATCACACCTTGGAGTAACTTCTATAGTTTATCACTTTTATTTACATTATTTCTATAATTTTTGGTACATTGGCGCTCTGTTGTAATTTGTTACATTATACAAACACATTGTAATTACATCGCGGTCCTAGGCCTTCCATTCACACTTCTTTGTTACAATCTGAGTAGAATGTAATACAATTCATCTAATGCCTATTTATATTTGTTATACATTTCACAATTGTAGCTCCTTCTTTAGTTATAATTTTCATAAATGTTATCAAATATTCTCCTTAAGATTTTTTTGAAGCGATCTGTTATACACCGAAGATAGATATTTCAGACTTTTGGAAGACTGTATTATTGGCTTATGTATATTACAGCTTATACAGTTCTAGTGGATGGGTCCCAGAGTCGATAGTTCTAAGAGTAAAAGTTTTTATCTTTGTGCAAATATATCTCGCATAAATGTTTTCTGATATTTTTTAACAATACTATTATGTATAATATATAATTTAATGATACAGACATGGCCTGTTTTGTCAACATTATTCACAATACGTGTTTGAGTGACAAATTACGATGGTTTTCTAATAGAACAATAGAAATTTTCTAATTTTCCACAAACACAAATTTAGTTCAAGGAAAGTCTACTTAAATATCTCAGACAATAATATTGTGACCTCGTAAAATACCCAGAATTTAATAATCAAATGGTAATAAATCTGTGGTTGTTATTATTCTATTGTTTTATTGAAACAATTATTCGATTTAATCGAAAATTACTTTAACTGTGACGACAAGTAATAATACAATTTAGATTTTTTAAATTATTCTCATTTAAACTATCGGAAGGAGTTCGTCTATTATTTATTTCTGTGTGTGATTATTTTGACATACTTCTATCATAAAGTGTTGTAAAAGCAACTTATGATTTAACAGAAATTTCACTTTCAACTGTATAGAAAATAGTTAAAAATAAACTCTATCATCGCAAGAAGCAATGTCACTACAAATTTTCAATACCTATGAGATGCTTCACTTATAAAATTATTTTTTTTTTAAATTTATTTTGCTTCAACCAGTTTGGGTTATTAGCATAAGAAAAGTAAAAAAAGTGATAAAGACATACATAGGCATATACAAAATATCAATTACATAATAAGATATACAAAATATATTTTAATTAGTGATACATTGTGTTAAATTTTATTAAAAAAATTTATAGATTTTAAAAAGTCTATCAAGTCAGCTACGTATTTAGATTCTCCTAGAAGTTATGTTAATGTTTTTGAAATGTGATATAGTCTTTTATCTGAGTATATTTGAGAGTCAATCAAAATGTGTTTCTCTATCGCAAACAAAACACACTGGTTCCTCTTTTCACTTCATCAAGTATTTATGTGTTGTATAAGTGTGTCCTAATCTGAAACGTGTTATTAGGACTTATGTTGTCGCTTTGAAGGCCAGAAGTTCCACGGAAGGACGAAAGATTTTATTTCTATCAATTTAGTGGTGCTTCTATTCCATTGGTTTTGCCAAACATCGTGCAATTTTGCTTTTAAGTAAGGTTTTAAATCTAAATGCACCGTTAGATTTTCCCTGATGCGGCTGTACTGGTTACTGCGGACCTAGCTAGACTTTCTGCCTTTTCGTTACCATCTATTCCAACGTGTGACGGTACCCAGAGGAACTCTACTGTCAAATTGTTTTGGTATATACGGTATAAAAGTAACTTAATCATATGAAATGTTTAATGAGAGGGATAAATCTGAGAAATTGATGTCAGACAACTAAGTGAATCAGATATTATAAGAGATTTGGGAAGTTTTTTTTCTAGAACCCATTACTAGGTTGTATATAGTAGGCGCCAGTTTTACTGCATTTTCTAGGTCTTTATAAAAGATTTCCACTTCCTCGTCCGAGTGTGTAGATGTAGGTGCATAGGCTTGAATTATTTTAAGGCTGATTTTTTGTTAAGCTTCAGTATGCAGAGTATTATTCGTGGGTTGATAGCTTTAAGTTGTTGGATATTTTTAGTGTGTCTCTTATGTATAAAAAGCCCAACTCCTTCTATTTTTTCTTTGTTTCCCATATAGAAAAGTTGATGCCCCGATTTAAGAGTTATACAGTCTTCGTCTGTGGTAGCCTGACCTGACCCGGGGATTCTTCGCACCCTCTGTTTGCTGTCTTTCTTGATCGCTACCTTGACCAAGGATCAGCTTACTGCCGAGAACTGAGGGCCGTGTTTTTGTCGTGTCAAGCATGCTTGGATTTTAGCCATACTCTACCGCGCTGGCCAGTGCGAGTTGGTAGAGGGTAGGATGAAGGTGGGAGTTTTAAAAGGGAGAGATAGGAAAAAGGTATGAGGACCTGGCCCCCTCAGGCAAGGAAGGAGGGAGAACCAGAAGCTAGCATAAGGCAGGGTCACTAATCCCTGTAGCAGCCTGTCTTCTACTGGGATTGTAGAAGAGTGCTACTTTCCATTAGGCCAGATTTAAATCCACCTAAGTAATTAAAAACATCTAGAAAACATTACAAAGAAACCGCAGCAGACTTAGTGGCTGGTCCAATGATTAACTTTTTAAAATCTAAGACAGGACATACAGACGAAGTGCTTAACAATAGCGATTTCAATTTCTCCTCTTCCACAGATAGCTTTCTATTGCCGTATAATTATGTAGATATTTAAGTTCATGTAAATAAAGTATATACTTCAAATAAAAACTCACCTTAATGTTATTATTAATCTCCCTTCTGATGTTATGCTTAGCCTCCAATTTGTACTTTTCTTAAAAATTTTATCAGATATTAATTCCAATAAATAATAAAAAAAATAGAGCTCATTCCTGTAAAATTCTGGATTTTTCTTTCATCTGCCCTTAATTCTTGGACCGAAGACTGGAGGTTTTTCAGCAGTTCTTTTCTCATTTATAGGATGCACCCAAAATTGTCTTTTATTTTGCGTTTTTTCGTCCTGTAGGAGGAACCACTGCCAGACAATTAGTGCAATTTCGTCGTTATCTGTAGACATGTTAAATAAAAAATGATTGCAGTATGGTTTGTGCAAACATTTTTTTTCTCTTGAAAACAAAATGTTTCTTGTGGAAACAAAAACGTTCTTGACTAAAACAGTTTTGCTCTTTCTGTGTGCTGCCACCCTTATGGAAATGTGGGTTAATTAGATCTCTGAAGAGTTGTATGACAAGATTACGGTTGGTGCTACTTTTTTGGCATTTTAATAGACTGCAATTGACCGTTGAAATTTTTATAAGCCAAGGTGAATATGAAGATATATTTTTATTGATATAAGGGTGGAAATTGCTTTCGTTAAAGTAGGTAGTATAGTCCCGCAGAATTTATCATTGCATGATAAATTCTGCGGGAATATAGGAGATAAAACTTTGAAGAGTCGCTTCTTCTTCTTATGATGCCCTATCCGATTAGTGAATGTTGGCGACAATTCTGGCATATTCCACTCGATCTTGTGTGGCTCTAATAAGTGCATGGGCATTGAGGTTTGTTCAATCCCTTATGTTTTTAAGCCATGAGTATTTCTTTCGTCCGATGCCTCGTTTTTCTTCTATCTTCCCTTCCATAATAAGTTTTAAGAAGAGTCGCTAGCCATGGATATGTTTAAAATGTTTGGAATTCTTATATTTAGAGTTATGCTAGATGTGTAATTAAGGGTTAGTAGATGCATACGAAGCTGTAGCGTGGTTTCACCTTTTACAGTGGTTACAGCTTTTATTTCTGTACGACTTACCTCCAAAATAAATTGTTTTTGACTTATAAGCAAGCAAAGTAGAAAGAAACGGTTTTTTTTATTAATCTAGTGACAGAATGCCATCTCACATCCACTTGAAACTAGATCCGCCCTGGTCTATTAGCCCTCTACAGATAAATAGAGATAATGTCTTTAATGTCCCAAAATTGATTACATCGATTTTTCACCTGAAATCATTAAGCGCCATATTGACAAATTAAAAAACAACTCATCTCCAGGACCCGATAAAATTTCTACAATATTTTTGAAAAAAATGGTTAGATGTCCTCTATATTACACTACCACTAATAATGCGTTCATCTTTTAATGCACATTGACTCGAATTTATAAGAATGCCTCGGTGACATCTATATTTAAAAAAGGAAATAAGTTAGATCCCAATAATTATAGACCAATAAGCCTCTTTCAGAATTTTTGCTTCGAGAAAAAATAAGTCCTCTACAATAATATGGATTTGTGAAAAGTCGATCAACCATGACTAATTTACTGTGGTGTGTTCATTAATGGACAGCAGCATTGGATAAAAAACGACCTATAGATGTTATATATTTAGACTTCGCAAAAGCATTTGATCGGGTACCAAGAAGAAAATGGATGTACAAACTAGAACACTTTGGCATTCACGGATAACTTCTTGAGTGGATTCATGATTTTTTAACAAATCTGGAGTTTTGTGTTAGAGTTGGCAAATCGCTGTCATCTAAAAAACCAGTTTTAAATGGTGTGGCACAACGATCTGTTTTGGGTCCACTACTATTTGTGTTGTATGCTAGTGATCTTGATTTTCGTATATCCAGAAAAGCTTTCTACGCAGACGATACAAAAATATTTACTGACCCACTTTTCAATGGACAAGACTTATAAAGTGACCTAGATTCGATCTTCAACTGGTGTTCGAATTGGATGTTACCTCTAAATAGAGATAAGTGTGTAGTTTTACATTTGGGAAAAAATAACCCGCGTTTGTCTTATTCGATAGACGGGCATTTACTGGATACTGTGGGATCATATTGTGACCTTGGTGTTACAATTACTGAAAATTTGAGTTGGTCAGAGCATATTTCACACATCACTAAAAAGCGAATAGTAAGTACATTATACCTATTTAATAGGACTTTTACAAAAATATTCTTTTCGGTTCTATTCGTTTTATATAAAACTTATGTCCGACCCCTACTGGAGTACTGTGGAACAGTTTGGTGCCCAGAATTAGTGCGCGATAGAACTCTTCTGGAAAATGTCTAAAAGAAAGCCACCAGACTATCTTTCAAACGAAGAAGGCCAGATTACACACAAAGACTTTCTTTAGCAGGGTTACCAACTTTTGACGCTCGTCGACTCCGTGGTGACTTAATTATCACCTTCCGAATTTTAAAGTTTGAATCTGCAGTACTTGTTTATTTTAGATCATCACAGCAGACTACGTGGGCACAGTTTAAAACTGAAGAAGGAATCATTTTCATGGACAAGGCGCCAACATTTTCTGTGTAATAGTATTTTTAGTACATGGAGCAGTCTCCCAACAGAAATTATAAATTCTCCATCTATAAATTCCTTTAAAAACCAACTAGAGTGTTACATGTTTGTAAACTTATCACATACATAACTTAATTATATAATACTGTATACATACAATTAACTAGTTCATAGTTTATTTGCGTAACTAATTATTTTGTAATGTATCCTTTCATTTTTTTTGTAAATGGGCTTATGGGTCTTCATGACTCCAGCCCTTATTACTATGTAATAATAATAATAAATATCAAAATTATTCAATTTTTTTTATTAATCAGTTTAAAATGTATGAATATATCATGATCAACATCGGGGAGTGATCTAAGAATAGGCCATAAGATGGGATCATCTTGCATTTTTTAATATTTAAACCTTTAATAATTATTATAAAGTGTACAGTAATCAGCGAGTTTATTCATACAGGCTTGACAGTGTTGAAGCTAAATTGATACATGCTTTCAAACATGGTATGTAGAAACTGTTTACCTTGACGCCAATCATTGTCATTGTTATCTAGAAATAGGTTAAAATCTTCAACAATAATTATTTTGCATAACAGCTGGTTCTGTATATCGTTTTTGACGTATAAATTTTCCATGTAAAAATTTACTATTTTATAGATTTAACCAATTAGATGAATTATTGAGTTTAATTATCCTTATTGGTACACAATTAAATACGAAACAAGTTTTTCTTTGAACTGATTTGCTATATTATGCACCATTGAAATTCCTATAAGTTTCAGTGGAATATTTAGCATACATTAGAACACCTGCTTTGTTATTGCCTCCAACTATATATCAGATTATAATATCATTACAAAAATCGTTTTATTGATCGATAGAAAAAATTACATAAGACGTAAGAAACTGTTTTCATACATCCTACACTAATAAACATTTTAACTGTGCAATCGTCTGTGTCGAAGGTGCAATTTTGTTATATGTAGGATGCACTATTTTATGTTAATCATCAAATTACTGTCAATAACATTTTTTGGTGAAATGTGGGGTTGTCATATGTAAATCATTTAATATGATTGTCCTTCGAAGTTTTAAAACTACTAATAAAAAGTGGTCGTTATTGTTGTTGCATTTCTAAATTCAGGCGAGTTAATAATGATATTTATTATTTATTACAATTTTTTCGTTTTAAAAGTTACAACGAACAGTTAAAAATTACGGGATGCCACAAAACACCTTAGATCTAATGGACGTTCGGAGGCAGTACAAATACATAAACAGAGAAAAATACAATGAAACACAAAAAAATCCGAAAAAGAATTACACTAGCAAAAGACTGATGGCGACAAGAGTCTTGTTTAAAAATTGAGAAACTGGAGTAACGATACGACAGCTTCCATTTGCGTAAAAAACTAACAGTTCACAGGCAAAAGCAGAATTTGCATTCAAAATAATATTAGAAGATTCTGGTGGTAGAACTGTAGGGTAACCCGACTAGGGGAATCCCACTGTCTAATTAAAACAAAGCATTGCGATGGCGGGTGTTGACACAATGTAATTTCTGTCCAGTGCTCTGAATGTCAAAGTAAAGGAATTCAAGCAAGCGCGGTTAAACGGCGGGATTAACTATAACTTTCTTATCATCTGCGGCATTTGTGAGGGCGTATTCAAGTCCTGGACGGGAGTGCGTCAACACATGAGCCGCGCTCATCCTGATGCGTACAACGGGGAGTTTAAGTGGAAGTACGAGAATCCCGGTAGGTTGGTGAGATTCACCGACGAGGATCTTAACAAGATCGGGTAAGAGGAATTCCGTTACGAGGACCGATTGATCCTTAAGTATTTAATGGAAATTTTTCTGGAAAATACTAAGGCACAGATTCGGTGTGCTCGGGTCGAGGCGGAATACAAGGAGTTCCTCGAAAGTCTCAAGGAGAAAGAGCGACGTAGGAATTGGTCTCCGAGTTCCGTCGCTGGACCTTCTACCATCGAGACTTTCGCAAACTATGCTTCTTTGGAAGGATAAACCTCGCCCGTGAGAGCACCAGCTCAGGGTGAATCGGACACCCTCTCGATCCCCGGGCTCAATAACGCGGGTTAGCATGGTGACACTCCACTGTCCACTAATGTGCAGAACCCCGAAGTTGATGAGCCTGTTTCGTTGAGAGACTGTGTGATGATTGCTTCTTACATGAATGGTTATTTCAATAGCAAAAACGGATGGTCTTAAACAGAACAGCAGATATATAGGTATACTTAATACACG
Source organism: Diabrotica balteata (assembly GCA_918026665.1). Lineage (NCBI taxonomy): Eukaryota > Metazoa > Arthropoda > Insecta > Coleoptera > Chrysomelidae > Diabrotica > Diabrotica balteata. The sequence goes on along the minus strand of OU898285.1, from coordinate 58,486,091 downwards.
AATGCTGAGCGACATCGTGAGAGCGTCAGGTATATGAGGTAAATGAGAATATCGCCGCAGAGTTTGTTACTGAGAGTGCCGGGAATCGAAAACAGCAGCCAAAACACGAGAACAAATCGAAAGCTTCTAACGCCCGGGCTATCGAAAATAGACGACATTAAAGGGATCAACGATACTGTTTGACCCAAACCTGCTACCATACCGACAGATCCGCTCTGGCTCGGGCAATCATAGATCACAAGCCTCTCTTGACAACGATGTACACCCTGACATCAGAGCTGTTGAACGGGAAAATCGGATGATCTTTTCATCGAGATCTCCTACAGATGACGAACTGATTTCAGATCAGAAGGAACTGCTACTGATTAGCCCCATGCTGTAACAGAAGCGGAAATCCTCGGGGCCTTACAAACCATGAAGTCTCAAGCAGCCGGTCCTGAATATCAAGGAGCTGCGTAGGATACCTGCGTAAGGTATCAGAAATTGGTTCTAGTCTAATACCATACTCCAGTTTAGTGTTTCTCCTGAGGTATTGAAGGATTGCAGGACCACTTTGATACCAAAGGGTGGTAATCCACTGAAGGTAGGTAATTGGTGTCCGACAACCATCTCTTCCGTAATGATAAGGATGTTGCATCGCTTGCTAGGGAAGAGGCTTGCGGTGCTGGATTTCCACGAGAACCAGAGAGGCTTTCGGCAGGTTGATGGCGTTCTATTAAACAAGTTGACGCTGCAAACGGTAATCAAGGAAAGAAGAAAAGGTCTTCGTCCTTATAGTATCATATACATCGATTTACAAAAGCTTTCGACACAGTCTCACAACGATTAATTGAACAAGCAATGAATCGCTTCGGATTAGACGCGTCAGAGAGACGTGTAGAGGCGTCAAACAGGGAGATCCCTTGTCACCGCACCTCTTTAACATGGTAGCTGATATGCCAGCTTGAGGGAGACAAGCCTGGCCTTCCAATTGCAGTTGGCAGGGAGATCTCCGTGTTGGGTTACACTGATGATTTAATCCTCCTATCCGAATCGGCCAAGAGTGGTACCAGACAGCCATCGAATTCTTCGAGAAGAGAGAAATGTCGATTAACGCTGGTAAGAGTGCAGATATTATGGTTAACGTTAACCGTGGTAGTAAGCACTCTTACTGCGTGACGCGTTCTCTCTTTTCTGTCTCTTTTCTGAAAAATTATAAACAATTTTTTGGCTAATAAACAAATAGAATATCTCAGTAACTATTAGCTTAAATTAAATTCTGGAAACAGCGTTGAAAAAGATTAGGCAAGACGTTTCTTATAAAATAAAAAAAGTTGAATTACGAGTAGTGGTTCCTAAGATACAACCGACCAAAATTAACCTACATTTGCAAAGATATTATAAACAATAGGATGATAATATTTAAACCATTACCTTTTTATTTTGGAGCTCTTTCTCGATAAATATTTTCATATCTTCAAGATATTTATAACATATTATAATAATAACAACTACAAGTATTACCTTATAACCATAAGTCTCAACCAGTAAGTCGGCAGTGAAGATCAAACAGTAAAGTTGCTCGAATCTCGAGAAAACATTCCTATTAAACAACTTTAAAACTTAATATACTACTGAAGACTATACAAAACAGAATGGCTGCCGAATGGAGATCAGCAATAATGTTAATATTACAAAAAAGGAAGTCGTAAATGGCACTACAACTACCACAAGCACCTACTACCATAAATAAAACCTGTAAAAACCACTCTAAAGCTAATAAAAATGAAAAAAAATCAAAAAAGGAAGTACTTTATGGAAACAAATTAAGACACGGAGTAAGGATATATGTATAAAGATACATACAGTAAATCGAATGAATAAACACAACCACCACAAGTCGATTTATAGAAAATAGACTGTTAAAAATATCAAGAAATAAATCACCATCTGAAAGGACATCAATATCTGAAACAAAGAAACTTAACAGTGGGGAATAAATCGAAGGAATAGAGAAATATTTTAGAACGAAGAAATAAAATTTCTCAGTGTATACTAAAACTTGTTTAGATATCAGGTATTTATTTTGCGTTTGTCAAGATATCTAAGTAAAGATACATATGATATTCTTTCTTGAACACGAGGAAGGAAGCAATGTTATACAACGCTAACGATAAATAATTGCCGGCCCATTTAGTTGTTCTCTCTAAGAATTTGTTACAAGTCAAAGTTCACATCTTTTTGCTATTACTTCATGGTGTGGATGTCTTTTGTTGGGAACTGTTACAAGCCGCGAAAGTGAAATTTGATGGTATCTTAATGTTTAATACATTACGACTTTTATGTTTACTTACTTCGTAATTTGTTGTCAACTGCTTGGTACTCTAATGCAGATAAATCTCATAAGCTTCACAAATCTACACAAGGGCAATCTTTGTTTTTGTTGTGCACTTTATATATATATATATATATATATATATATATATATATATATATATATATATATATACAGTCCGGATATTAAGTCTTACGCCCCCCCTCCTAGTGAACTCCATTATTTCAGACAAAGATGAAAAACGGTCGGACCCGTCAAGTTTTATTTTAATAGAGGTATTTTAAACATAAAAAAATGTCACCCCTTCATCCCCTTCACTTGACAGCTACCCCCTCAGATTTTTAAATAGCAATGGTGGTCGTGCGATAGTTCGTTGGAAATGGTTTGAAAAGAAGAATTCAAAAATGTATAAGTTTTAAATTTTGTATGGCATAACGGTTTTATTTAAAATAAAATATACAAAAACTAATGTATTAAATTATATATATTGTGGCTAAACACCCCACACGGGGTTACGCCGCTTAAACTCTCTAGATCTATCTTACGAGGTAGATCAGTCCTCATTTTCTTTATTTAATTTTTCCTGTTATTTTTCTCCACTGTTTCCTATCTCTGGTTTTTTCTCTCCATTGCCGTACGCCCGCCCTGTTGAGATCATTTGTTACTTCTTGTAGCCATGTAGATCTTGGTCTTCCACGTCTTCCTTTACCAGCTGGTGTCAATTCCAATATTGAAAATATTGTCGTAGATGGTCCTGATCTCCATATATGTCCTAGCCATTTTGTCCTTTGCCGTTTTATTTTACAAACTATATCCTCTTTAATTTCGTTTAGTAGTTCATGATTCGTTCTTTGTCTATATGGTTTTCATTAATTTTTATTGGTCCTAATATTGCTCTTAGTATTTTCCTTTCTAGTATTCTAAGGTCTTCCTCTTGTTTTTTTGTCATGCTAAGGGTTTCTGCAGCATACATCATAGTCGGTCGAATTATTGTTTTATATATCTTCATTTTCGATTTCTTCCTCAGTAATTTATTTTTTAGAAGTTTTTTATTTGCATAGTATGTCTTATTTGCTGTAATTATCCCTTCTTTAATTTCTGTTTCCGTTTCTCCATTGTTTGTTCATAATATTCCCAAATACTTAAACTTTTCTACTTCTTTAAATATATATTCTCCCAGTCTAATCTTTTTGTTTTCATATTTTTTGTCAAGCTCATTATTTTTGTTTTTTCTTGATTTATTTCTAAGCCCATTACTTTCCCTTCTGCTACCAATTCTTTTAACATACTTTCCATTTTTTTCTGTTCTTTGTTATTATTACAATATCGTCGGCATATGCTATTATTTGTCCCTCTCTCGTTCTAAGTGTATTTTGTTGATTTTTCTGACTAGATATTCCAAGGCAAGATTAAAGAGAGTTGCAGATAATGAATCTTCTTGACGTACACCTTCATTTCTAACAAATTCTTCTGTGTCCCCTTCTTGTGTTTTTACAGTTACTACGGTTTTGCTCATTGTCATTTTTAGTAATCTTCTTAATTTGTTGTGTATTCTCATTTCTCTCATAGTTGTAAGTAATTTCGCTCTGTTTATTAAATTAAATGCTTGTTGGAAGTCTATAAAAAGCAGTTCAATGTCTATTTTATATCCATAAGCTTTCTCCATAATTTGCTTTACCGTATGTATGGCATCTGTTGTTGACTTTCCCCTAATACATCTGCATTGATACTGTCCTATGATATTTGTAGTCGCTTCGGCCAGTCTTCGTTGTATTAAGGTTGACATGATTTTATACGTTGTGTTTAATAATGTCAGTCCTCTATAATTATTACACATTTGTTGGTCTCCTTTTTTATTGATTATGATAATTTGTCCTTTGTACCATTCTTCTGGCATCTTTTCTTCGTCCCATATGACTTTTATTAATTGGTATATTTTTTCTCTGAGTTCATTTCCACCATATTTTATAAGTTCCATGTTTATACCGTCTATACCTGGTGCTAAACCGTTGCGACTACTGTTTATAATTTCCTCAACTTCATCTTTCGTTGGTTTTTCTAGCTCAGTTTCTGTCATCGTTATCTCTTCTTCCACGTTTTCATTTAAGTCTTGGTCCTCTTGTACTGTTAATAATTCCATTATTCTTACCTTTAAGTTTTTCTAATTTTCCAATTTTCCGTATTTTCTATTGTATCTTCATCTTTTTGTGCGTTAGATCACTATTAATGTATATTTCTGGTTTCGTTGATATTAGTTTGTTTTTATTCCTCATAATTTTTATTTTTTCATTTCTGTCTTTTGTTTTTATAAGAAATGTTTTTTCACCCAGTTTTGTAAGTAATTGTACCTAATTTGTATTAAATTACATCTTTAAAATTCAAGGAACTGGCAAATTATCCTAAAGAAAACTTTAATTACTACAGGAGATGCTCGAAATGTTCTCCATTTACTTCCTGGCAGAAGTCAGATTCTTTGTTTCGTTGCCTCCCTAACCCTTTGTAGGGTTTGCATATCAATCCTATTACATTCTTCGATTATTCTTTGACGGAGTTTATCAATTGTCGTCAACTGGCTCCCATACAGTTTGGATTTAAGGTAACCCCATAGGTAAAAATCTAGAGAAGTAAGATCTGGTGATCTTGGTGGCCATTCAATGAATCCACGACATTCAATCCATCTTCTCGGATACAAATTATTTAAAAAATTTCGAACACGAGCATCTTAATGAGGCGGAGCTCCATCTTGCTGGAAAACAAGATCTTGGGTGAATTCGTCTGGATTGTTTCTAAGCACATCATTAATTGCAGGAATTATTTGCGTTTCCAATAGATTAAGATAGCTTTCCCCGTTAAATTGCCTTCGATAAAAAAAGGGCCTATAATGTGATCCTAGTATACCTGCCCAAATATTGAAAATTTATTTATTTAGTGGGAACTTTGTTATGACACTCTCGAAACAATCGAGGGTTTTCGTCATACCAATATCTGACGATTTGTCAATGTACATGACCATTTAAATAGAATGTAGCTTCATCGGAAAAACAAATATGTCTTAAATAATTTGGATCTTGTGAAATATTCTCACCATCATTCCTCAACCTCTTGCATCCACTGTTGGATATAGGTCTCCTCCATGTTCTTCCACTGTTCTCTATCTTGTGCCTTCTGTATCCAATTTCCGACTGTTTTTCTCAAGTCGTCCATCAAGTCTTTTGGTCCACCTATTATCATTTAAACGTGCTATATGTCCAGCCCATCTCCATTTTGCTTGTGCAATTTTTTCTATGACATCTGTCACTTTAGTCCTCTCTCTCACTATCCTATTTGGTACCATATCTCTTCTAGTTATTTCCAACATTGCTCTTTCCATTTTTCTTTGGGTCACTCTCAATTTATTTGCAGAATGTTTGGTTAAAGTTATTGTTTCGGAACCATATGTTATTACTGGCAGTATGCATTGGTTGTAAACCTTTTTCTTCAAGCAAATCGGTAGCGTTCCTTTTAGAATATCTTGCATCTTGCCAAATGCTGCACATCCCAAGCCTATGCGACGCTGGATCTCACAAGTTTGATTGTCTTTTCCTATTCTAATTGCATGCCCTAAATAGATATAGCTAAAGACCTGATGTACTTCGTTCCCATCTACCCTCATAACATCACTTGGAACTAAATTGGTCATGTATTTTGTTTTTTCAAAGTTTATGTTCAGGCCTATTTGTTCTATTGCCTGTTTTAGTTCTTCCATCATTTGTGAGCTTCATTTAAACTCTCGGCTATAATGACAATATCATCTGCAAAGCGCAAGTGGCTCAAGTATTCACCATCAATATTTATTCCCCTTTTAGCCCAATCTAGTTTTTTAAAGGCATATTCCAGAGCTGCAGTGAATAGTTGGGGGAAGATGGTGTCGCCCTGTCTAATTCCTCGCTCAATTCTATATTTATCGGTAAAGTCATGGAGTTTAACAGATGCTGTTGCGTTGTTGTATATATGTTTTATCAAATTTGTATATCTATAGTCTACTCGGCTTTGTTCTAATGCTCTTAATACTGCCGGTAATTCCACGGTATCAAAAGCTTTCTTGAATTCTATGAAAATCAACGTGAGTGGTTTACTATATTCAACACATTTTTCAATTAGTATTTTAAGTGCTTGTAGGTGGTCATTTGTTCCATAACCTTTCCTAAACCCAGCTTGTACCAGCTTGTTATTCTTACCATAGTTTCACAATATTGCAGACGTCGATCTGGATCATCCTCTGTCAATTCGTGCACCATTTTCATCTTATAGGGATGACATTTTTGGTTTTTAAAATGTTTAAGACGCTCCTGTGACACTTCGCATTTGCGAGCAACATTTCCAGTTAAACTGGATGGATTTATCACAAATTGAGACAAAATATCTACTTGCTTTTCCTTAGAAGTCTTTTTTCTACCATCCCGTTTCTTGTTTTCGACAGAACCAGTTTCACAAAATTTGGTGACAAGTACTCTATAGTAATGTCGATCAATTGAACGATTCGGAAAACGTTCATTAAATATTATTACGCTTCATGGTAGTTACGGCTTGCTTCACTAAATATTAAAATTACTTCACATTTGTCTACTAATCTACGAGGTGGTGCCATTTTGATTGTTTTGACTTTTGAATACTAAAAATTTACAGGTTACCACTAAAGCTCACTAAATCTCAAGTTCTTGTACATATTCTTTACAACCAACAATGCTAATTGCTTGGTTTTTATGACAGTTGTCAAAAACTAAACACGGCAACTACATTATTTAAAAAATTATTCTAACTACAATATGCTTTAATGGCACAAAAGTATTTATTCTGCAAAGAAATAATTCGCTATAAACGTTCAAGAATAAAAATTAAATAAACTTTGTTATACCCAATGTCCCATATTAAAGTGTATTAAAACCAGCGTACCTACTTTTGTATTGTTGTATCGCAAAGTGTATCTCCAAACAATAAATCGTTATTAACAAATACATCCGTAAAGTAAAGTATGATAGATTTTAGAAATTCTTCTTTTCAAACCCTTTCCAACGAACTATCGCTTGACCCCCATTGCTATTTAAAAAATCTGAGGGGGTAACTGTGAAGTGAAGGGGATGAAAGGAGTGACAATTTTTTTATGTTATAAAATACCTCTGTTAAAATAAAAATTGACGGGTCCGAGCGTTTTTCATCTTTGTCTTGGCGGCAAAATTCTTGGTTGAAAAATCTAAGTGATTGGTATCAATCCGATCGATTCATTTGTTTAGAGTAGCAAGTTTAAAAATAAAAATAGCATTATAATTGCCATTTACTGGCAATTATAATAATTTTTACGGCGTTTCGGCAAGGTCTTACTTGTTAAGTCAGATTATGACAGCTTTTTCTTAGATGTCGCCATCAATTTTCTTCGAACATCTAGAATAAGATCACTTTGTTTTTTTTATTTCATAATTTAGACCACTTGTGATACTATTAAAAGTTAAAACTAAAATGCTACATAAGTCAGGCAGCATAATTTTCTTAAAACAAAAATACAGAGCACTTTAGATTATTAGTATGTTAATTTCATAAAACCATGTCTTAAAGATTACTTTATTTATAACATAATGTATATTGAAGCCGTCTTTTAGGTCTGTTTTATTGTTAATACACTTTAGATGGTTTTTAAATATTAACTACCTCTAATATTTACCCTCTGTATTATAATTCAGCTCTTTTTATGATCTGTTCTTTTTAATAAAAAAATTGTTATTTCCTAAAGAATGCTTGGCTAACTAAGGCTCTTTCGTATTTTATTTATTATTTCATATTTTTGTTTTTATGAGTAGTCATTCTTCATCAATATCTCAATATTGATGTATCTGACCAATGTATGTTAAACTGCATTCAATTTACTTTACAAACATTTGACTAAATTAATATAAAAATGAAAGACTTACCGAAAGCATGTTACAGTATGACAGGGGTGCTGAAAAATAAAATATTTTGTGTCAACTATGAGTTTAAAAATTTACAATTAGAATAATATATTTTCAAATCAATCCAGACTTGTAGAACTAGAAAAAGAAGCTGAAAATATAAAATGGGACTTCATTGGGGAAGTAGAATCGACAATTAGAAAAATGAAAAACGGCAAAGCATCTGGAACAGATGGTATAATAGTTGCACTGCTCAAAATAAGCTGGCAAAAAAAACTGTAAAATCTAAACAATCATATTTTTACGAACTGCCTAAGATCAAGATGTATACCAGACCACTGAAATACAGCGAACCTGTTCAATCACAAATTAATCCCTTAATTTTTAATCTCACATTATTCTTAACTTCTTAATCTTTTATAGTTTCACCGTGTATTCTTCTTCTTCTTAAGGTGCCGTGCATTTCTGCGTAGGCGTCCACCGTACATCGTCTTGTCAGGTGAGATGTTAAAGTGATACCGTGTATAAGTGATACATTGTAAAACCAAATCATATATTTTAATAATTAGTTTATTTACCTACAACTAAATAAATTGCCGAATAATATATTTTCTAATTAAATTTCCCAAGTATCGCAATTAAGGCCTAGATTAAATTGTAATGTAAGCAAATAGTTCAAAGTATGGTATGATAGAAAACAATAACCTCTGTGCTGACGTATGAACTATTTGTGAGATTATAAATTGGGGATTTGAGCTCATTTGAGTACAGTTTATTACCAGTAGTTACCTAAAGAACATCATATTGTGTAATTACCAATAGCTGTCAATAAAATCAACATTTTTCTGCATAACTTCAACTTTTATTATACCTATCATCGTCGATCGACAAAAAGCGGACAAAAGGGCATTTACAAACCGATTCGAACTCCAAAACTATGTTCGAATCCTTTCAGAACCTAATTCTCATTCATAAGAACGGTAGCAAAGAGGATATCAAAAACTACAGACCTTAAGTCTACTACCAATCATATACAAGATATTCACAGATATCATTAACAACAAATTAAATGCATTAGATGCTGCACAGCCTAGAGAGCAAGCTGGCTTCAGAAGTAGATTCAATACCCTGGATAATATCCATACCTCTCGAGAACAAATGAGTAGAGCTAAAGAATATGAAATACCGCTGGGCGTCCGTCAAGGAGACGCAATATCGCCAAAGCTCCTTATTGTAACTATAGAACATTGCTATAGAAAATATATTCAGCAAAATGAACTGGCAGAACCTATCCATTGATATAGAATACCTCAGCGATGTAAAATTTGCAGAGGACATCGTAATGATTGCTAATATTCCTGCAAAACTATAAAAATTTATACTTATAGACTTAAATGCAGCTAAGAATGAAGTTGGCCTAAAGATGATCTTCACAAAAACAAAACCACGTATAACGAGATAGTGGATGACCAAAATATAATAATAAACAACACTGCACTTGAGATAGTACACCTTGAGAGTTGTATACCTGGGACAATTATTACATAAATCTGGCCCCGTGCTCCCATAAATCAACAGAAGAATGAAACTGGCTTGGGCAACTTTTGCTTAAAGAGTTATTTTGAGTTAGTTATTTTGAGTTATACTCAAATCCATGATGCCACTGCACCTGAAGAAAAACGCATTCGATCAGTGTATACTACCAATCATGAGATACGGCTGCGAAACTCAAAATCAGTTAAAGGTCAATGAAGCGATGCATGCTAGGTATTACAAAACAGAGCGAAAAAGAATAGAATAAATTAGCAGAAAACCAAGGTCACTGATGTAATCCACAGAACTAAATCTTTAAAATAGCAGTGAAAAGGTCCATCGATATAAGTATTTTGTTTTTTGTGTTCCTGTTTCCGAGACATTTTTCCTATATTATTTACTCGCACTAACCTTTTCTACGCATTAACCTATTCTATTAACCTTCTTGCTTTTAAAGATTGTAGTTTTTCACTATTTTTTCAGTGAGTCTACCTACAAGGGCATACCACAAAAAATGTCAAAGTCATTATAAATGTTTATAAGCTAAAAAGTCAGCCTTTTTTCAAACGGTTTTTTTAATAACAATTTGGATATAAAATAGTGGACACCACCACTAGAGGGTTATAAATTACTGCAAAAATAGGTATTTTTTGTATCTATCTTGGTTAATTGTTTATGAATTTTTATTTAGAAACTCGTAAATTAAAGAATTCTTTAAGGTCTATAATTTTTTTAACAATTTTTCTCCAAAATGCATAAAAAACGTTTTATAGTCAAAAAATGATTTTTTTTTACTTTTTATCATTAAAAACAAATCATAAACAGCGGTACATCTTCAAGGATTTGTCATTAGATATCCCTCATATACTTTTTAGAATCTTCAAAACCTGTGTAAGATTTTTTAGCTTTTTTTTTCTTTACTGACCTATAAGTCTATAGCTTTCTTTTAGTGAGAATTTTGTGCTCATTATCAGTAGGTTTTGTTCTGCTACAAAATTAATCTCTTTCCGTGATTATTGATGACATTGTGCTTATTGTGAATTCCTAATAGTAGGAAGGCTTATCCTTTCTTTTCCAATTTTAGAGTTGAAGTTTCTTGGGTTTTATGTATAAAATTAAGTATAAAGTTTAAATACTTTCGGCTGTCTTGGAAAAGACAATAAAAAAGTCAGGAAATACAACGTAAAGTCAACATTATATATTTTTTATATTGAGAGGACAACAAGCGTTTAAAAATAGAAGAAAGTGTCTACCAAATGGTTTACAAGATTAATTAGAATCAGCTAGCCCCTTTACCTCGATAATTATTAATCGAAAACCAAATAGATAGTTTGTAGCTACGAATATTACACACACTTTATATAATTTTGTTAAAAATCTACATAGGCTATAATTATACACCAGCTGCCAATGTTAAAGCCATAAACAATATATATGTAACTGGACACTTTAATTGTATATAAGTTTTTTCTGCTAATTGCTTTTTTATCGCGCGCTTCTCGTCGAGATTTAAATATTCGTCGATAATGAATTCGTGTTGCGTAATTGAATTTGTTTCCGAAAGTGTTACAAAACTGTATGTGTATACTATTTATTTGGCAGACGACAGAATCTATGTAAATTTAATTATCCAGTGTCCTATTTAAATATTTTCTAATTAAACTGTTACTAGTTTGTGGTTAACGGTTTTAACGAGGCATAGAATTTGTTATTTAAAATGTAAAAATTTTATGAATATGGCGCGAAGATAATTTCATAGAACAAAAATGTAAAAGTTATATCAATAAAACAATAGAACAAGAATTTTCGCCAGAGTAGACCAATCACAGCGAAGATTGTCACTCTGACTAGCCAATTACAAGAGTTTTTATTAACTGCAATTGTATTGGCTCTCCGACGGAAGATAGATGCGCACATGCAACCAGAAATGCATAAAAGCAGCGTACCTTTCGATTGGAGCCTATTGAATATCCAGCCCATTAATGAGAGGCTCTCCTCTCTGAGCAGGAGTTATACAATCAAATCCATCCGAGGCCAAAACTTCAGAGCCCAAAATATCATTAAAACTACGTACTCATCCTTTGGTAATGTATTCATCAGATATCCCAAAATAAAACTCCTTTTCCTCTCCACTAAATTGCTGACCCTTCGCAGCAACGAACTTCCTGATGAATACAATAATATCTTGGAGGGAACTCCACTTTTTTACTGTCGAAATGTTTTCTGTGATTTCCCGATCCTACACAATTATACCTGTCTGTAGTAAGGATACAACCTCAGCTATCCTCTCGGCGACTCACTTTTATTTATATACCTACATTTATTAACTAAAATGCACTCACACACTCATAACTATATATTCACTAATCATTTCTGAAAAGGACCGTTTTAGCTCAAACCCTTTCACCTCCTACCACCCTGAGCACTAACCTCCTCCGCAGGACAACATCCACCGACGTAAACCACCAGCGAGACATAACCCAAGACGACACCCAAATAAAACAAACCACGTCCTAAAGAGGTGTCACACCTAAAACCGGACAGCAAAACCAACAAAAAAAAGACAATCCAATCGAGAGAACAACATGACAATGATGCAGATCGGAGAATCAAGCTAGTTCTTAATCTTGATACTGTTAAGACCTATTTTGGATGTGTAACCCATTTTACGAAACTCTGCGTTTTATTTCTCATCTATACCAAACTTTATCGATTTACGAGACTTCGTCACGAAGAAAGTTTTATAGCTCTTTAATTGATGAGATAAATACAAGGTATCACGACTTAAATATTATCAAACAATCAAAAGTGTAGGAAACCGGCATTTTGACTGTTCGACTATACTTTGTTCGAGATAAAGAAAAGTCTGAAATCGGACTTAGAATTATCCTACAAAGACCATCAAACAGCTCGAAGAGAACACTTTGGAAATAGGTAAAGGTCCCAAAGGTACTTAGAATGATTTCACGAGAGGTTGCGATCTGAAGTGAGTTCTTCGCTATCAAGCGTAATTGCTGGAATAAGTAAAAGTCCGGAAATTATTTACAATTATTCCACACTTCACATTCCACAATCCGTGATTAGTGAAAGAGTCGACACTCTGCCGGTAGTACTACTACACATCGTAAATTTACATAAGAAATTCAAACTGATAAAGCCAGTAGGACCTTGTTGACAACAGAGCCACCGGTAAACCTCTCGTCAGTGTAAAGGCCCGTTTTTACCCTACGTCTTATTGTACGTTTTGTCGGTCATATAAAACGTACGACAAAACGTACGTTTTGTCCAGTGTATACACACTACGTATTTCGATTCGACAAGACGTACGTTTTGCTGTTTACACGCCACGTTTTATTGTATAGGATTTGTCTTATCCAACAAAACGTACAATAAGACGTAGCGTGAAAACGGGCCTTAAGTCGAAGACACATTACTTATCGATTAACTAGAGGATTGAATCTAAGAACCTTCGCTCATCCTCACCAGCGACGGCTAGATGTCATCTTGAAACTCCAGGCAATATGGAATATGATCCAACTGTACGACTTCTTCTTCTTTGAGTGCCGTCTTCACTAATGAAGGTGGCTATAACCATTGCAAAGTCGTCCCTATCTTCTGATTTTTTTTAAAGCGTCTGTGTGTTTAACCCGGTCCAATCGCGAATGTTTTTTAGCCAGTTCATTTGTCGTCTACCAGGTCTCTTTTTCCTCCGATTTTACCCTTCATAATCAGCTGCAAGCATTCGTACTTATCATCTCTAAGTATGTGCCCAAAATATGCTTCTTTCGCCTTTTAATGGTGGTCAAAAGTTCTCTGCTCTTCCCATTCTGTGCAACACCATTTCGTTCGTAATATGATCGATCCATGATATCTTTAAAATTCTCCTAAAAAGCCACATCTCAAAAGCTTCCAGTTTTCTCATTAGGTCAACATTAACAGTCCAGGCTTTTACACCATAAAGAATAGAGTGGATATAACATTTTACCATCCGATATCGGATTTGCAGATTGAGTCTTTGGTTACTCAGAAATTTCCTCATCTTCAAAAAGGCTACTCTTGATTGCCCTATTCTTGAGCGAATTTCTGATTTCGGATTCAGATCTTCCGTAATCCAGACTCCTTAGTATTTCATTTTGTCCACTTGCTCAATATCTCCATTTTTATCTGGAATCTTGTAATGATTTTGCCCCTCTTACCGATAACCATGGTTTTTGTTTTCTTTATTTTTATTGTTAAATCAAACTGTTCTCCAGTATCACAAATTGTGTTCCGTAACGTCTGCAGGTTTGTCTAACTTTCAGCGATAATGACTGTATCGTCAGCATAACGGATGTTATTTATATATTCACCATTTATCCTAATCCCTTCTGTAGAGTTTTTAAGTGCTTGCTTAAATAACTCTCCGGAATATATATATATTTATATATATATATATATATATATATATATATATATATATATATATATATATATTAAATAGTAATGGTGAAAGTACACAGCTTGTCTCACTCCTCTACTTATCTGTTGCGCATCCATGCTATTTCCATCTAATGTTACCACAACCTGTTGGTTCCAATAGAGATTTCTCACTATGTTAATGTCATTTTTGTCGAGTCCTTTTCTCTTTAGATATTCCATGAGAATGTTATGTTCAACTTTGTCGTAAGGTTTCTCATAGTCTATAAACGCGACGAAAAGATACTTTTGTTGGTCTCAACATGTTTGGCAAGAGTTGTAAAACTATACAGAGCTTCCACTGTTCCGAAGCCGTTACGAAAGCCAAGCTGTACGACAAATAGATCGAGTATAGTTCGGTATCTCGGGCGGAAAATGGGACCTACTCCAATTCTGTCGGACTGCATGGATTTAGCTGAAAATTTGGATTTAAACTTATTTTACCCTCCTTTGCAAACGTTATATATGGGCGAAGTGTGCTTTTGTTTTTAAGGGCTTAAAACTACCTCTAGTTTTATTTTATAAAAAATAAACATATTTATAATAATTTGTACCTTGATACAAATTTTCAAACCTTAAAAACCACCATTTATGACGTAAATAACTTTAAAAAAGAGTATTTTTTAGAATGTAAAATGTTTAACGTATGAACTAAAAGCAATAACAATTCATTCATCGCTTCTGAAATGATCATTGGTTTCATGTTATTAACCCCTAGAAAGCATCCCTTTATGTAAAAAAATAATTAAAACCTATTTATAGTTTAAAATGATTTAATTTTCCATTTAGATAACTAAAAATGCATTCCTTGCTTATGGAACGATATTTCTTTAGTTTAAACTCTTCAACCCTAAAAATCACCCTAAAGACGATTGCAATGTTAAAAATAGTTTTGTACACATTAAAATTCTAAATTTAAGTATTTAAATCAATAAATATTTGTTCCTTGCTTATGAAAGATTATTTCTTTGGTTGCAATTTTTTTACCCTTATAAACTACCCCTATGCTAATCATAATACAAAGCACTTAATATTTTTTGTTGGTACCGAGATATTCATCTACTTATATGGACATGCGTACTTTAGATATATGAGAGCTCCAAAATACGTATATTATTCACGCTCCATAATGATCTCCAAAAATATCATTGGTTTCTCTTTAATAAGTCAGTTAATTTTTAAGCTTTGATATAAGTGTAGACGGCCATTTGAAATGTACTTTTAAGGACTATAAGGCTTCTTCTTATTCAAGTTCCTGTCCGTTGCAAACGTTGGCTATTAGCACGGCAATTCTGATCTTGTTTGCGACGCTTCTGACTAGTTCGACCGATATGAGCCCGAACCACTTCCGCAGATTTTGGAGCCACGAGTGTCTTCTCCTGCCTGGCCCCCGCTTACTGTCTATTTTTCCTGGACAATCAATTGCAGTAGACGGTACTTATCGTGTCTCAATATGTGGCCTAGACATTCAAGATTTCTTTGACTATAAGGCTAGATTCATTAAAAAGCCAAACTACCCTTCAATTTTAAAAAATTAGGGTTTGAAGCAGTCGAAACAGAGGGTGTTCACACCAAAATATACATTTTAATCGGTGATATCGCTATTGTTTTCGACAATGCAGTTTATAAAATAAGGAGAATATTTACTAAAGAAAGAACTTCGTTTTTTACGTATATATTATAGTTTTTAAATTATTTTGAAAAAAAAAAAAACAATTTTTTAGAAATTGTTAAAATAGACGATAGAATTTAATATAACTCTTTTCGAAAATACTTTCAAACTTGTTTGATGTAATGTAAAAGAAAAACAATTAATTTAGACTATGGTGGATATTAGGTTAATTATATTACACTTTTTTCCTTCAAATATTCGAAGAGTTCATTTTTAAGAGCTGTAACTTGCTCAATTTACATGCCAATGACTTTTTGTAGTACTGATTTTAATGGTCTTTTCATGGAGTATAAAAAAACTTTAATATCATTACCCTCGAAAAATCAACCCTTTTTTACAATTTAACGTTGAATATATTGATACAAATATTTGCCAAAAATGTCTTCCTTCACCGACCATATCTCACTTTGTATTGTATCTACAATATTAATCTTATCTCGTAAAATGATCTTATTTCTTTTATAAGCTTCATTTTTGTTGGGCATACTTTTTCGATCAAAGGCATATTTTTGAGTTATTCCAATTGAGAAAAACCAATAAAAAACGTGATTTTTTTTTAATGAAAATTCGCTGTTTTCAACCATAAATAGCTTAAGCAGTATTGACTTTCTGAAAAAACTCTGTGGATCAAAGGGTGAATATACAAAATCGCTAATTTCTCGGGAAGAACCGCGTTGAGAATTTAATGCTCGACGTTTCGGCATCCATTTTGGAGCCATTTTCAAGATGGATACGGTTCCGTTCGAATTCGGGGTCTCAATCTACCTACTTCCCTCACTCGTGACGTACCAGTATCGTGTTCTGTATAAATACAAGAGCCGTCAAACGGCACTGAGGTCTCAATCTGCCTACTCCTCAGTGTCGAGTGACATAGTCACAATATAACTTTTTTTCTAATGGTTCAAAAAATATAAAAAATCAAAACCTTGATTTTTTACAATTTGCTTAAAAAATTGTTAAAAAAAATTGAACAACTTTTCGCCTGGGCGAAATCTTGAAATTAGTTTGGGTTATCTCATGAAAGTGATTATACAAAATAATCTCATGAGATATTTTTCCGAACGAATCCGAGCTTTTCGCTTTGACTTGTATAAGATTTTTACGTGAAATCGATGATTTTTTCACAGATAGAATGAGCATCAGCGAATAACAAAGTATTCATATAATCTTTATAAACTAAATGAACATCTACCAACTGCTCAGTCTTAATTGCACTATTCATCCAAAAAATATTTCTTGTTTTGTATGTTTTCATAAGTTTGGTTTACCACATATCTGAAAAAATCGAAGGTCATTAAGAAACTTTCAACATTTTTCCATTTATTGTGTTACGATATTGTATAGTAATAATTTCTACAAAATGTATTTGTCAAGTTCTCATAACTGTGCTAGATTGTTACACCAAAACATTTTGACCTTAATGACTCAGAAGTGAACTGTAACTGACTTTTTGTGACCTTGTCTCATGTGAAATTCTTCGATTGTACTATTAATTCTTTTGTTATTGCGAAAAATATCAAACCGAAATGATCGCGAGGTAATAAATTACTGGTGACAATATTTTTTTATGGAAATACGGGGAAAATTAATTTTTTTAAAAATTCCAATAAAATTTTTTTTTTAGTTATAATTATTAGGTAGGTAGCACTCAGATATTAGGAAATACTCAAATATTCGATTTTATATATCGCCTTTCGGCAAGAATAATGGGACAACTCAAAAATGTCGAATTTCGAGTTATTGGTACCTCTTGTTACAGGTTTCAGTGCTTCACAGTTCACGAGTAATGGATTTCGGATTTCTATATAATAGTTGCAATTAGCGCCTCAGGGGAGCGTTAGGTGAACTATTCAACTGGTGCTTGGAGGTGGTGTAGACAGTTCAAGAATAACGCGCTATCTCAAATTATCTCAGTCAGGCACAAGCACTGTAAGGGTATGCGTTTTTGGTATTTTGTTTTGAAATGTCACACTACACAAGGATCAAAGTAAGTACCATTCGTCACGCATCTTCAATGCTTTCTCACTATTTATAAATTCGTATTTATTCAACAATAATTATCATTTTGAAATTAAAGGGAAGATCCCAGTGATTGGCTGTATACGATACTTCAAAATATCGTAAAAATCGTAACTCAAATTTCCTATCTTGTCATGTCATGTCATTTTGAACTTCACTCAATACTTCATTTCCATTCGGTCAATAGCAGTCGCTCTGTTAAGAACCACTTCAGCTTCGAGCAATATAGCCGTGCTACTGGTATTTTACAAATCCATTGTCGTCGACGTTGTGTCATGATTTTAATGTCTATTTTATATATCAACGATGTAACTTTGAGTATCAATTAACATCTGGTTGGCTAGTTTCAACTACTATACGGAATTTAAGTCTTTATCACTTTTTGTTTTTTTCAACAGTCAAATTTTACCTTTGTATTCATTTTAAAGTGGAAATACTTCATTCCAGGTCACTGAAGATGGTCTGATAGACCAAAAACGTTCTGATGTTTTGCAATCCTTTTGGATAACTTTTTTAAAAACATTTTAAATAAAAAATATACCATTTACAATTTGAAGTTTTACTCTTTGTTAGTTAATTATCATTTTATTTTGAGACATTAGAAGATTCTGGATGGGGGCGTTATCTGGTCTCGCTATGCACATATCCCATCGCATCGACAACTAGCCAACTGTTACCTTCAAACAAGGTTGAAGAAAGGTTTTTACTAAAGACCCAATCAAGATTTGACTCAGCAGTTCAAATTTATGATGGAAACGTATGGCAACCATTTATTTTCGAATATCATCGGTTCAGTACCATTATCACTGAAGAACACTTGAAAAGTTTGCGAGAGTTTATGAATCATGATAAAACTGGGTCCCCACTCTTAGGTCTATTACCGGCTTTTAATTTTCTCAATACTAATGAATATGATGTTCCGAAACCACTCGGTGAAAACTCAACAAATATGGATACGATTTTTGATAGTGACGACTCAATAAAAGATCCTGATTTTGAACTATTAGATTCTAGTAACAGTGACAGTACTAAAGAAGATAACTTAATTGGTTCTACAAATGAGGTTTTCCAAATAAGTGTGATGCACATTCCGAAGAAATCTCAGAAGGAAAGCCAAAATTAAAAAGAGAGAAAAAAAGGATCGCTCGGCCTTCAGAGTGGGCGGCAAACAAAGCTAAAAGACTTAGGAATTCTGGAAAGACCTATGTCTCTATTAAAAGCAAAAAAAACTGTTGCTGCATGATCAATGAAGCGTCCATGCGGAGAAAAATGTTTATACAGGTGTGGCACCAAATTTACAGAAGAACAAAGAATGGCAATATTCACACTTTATTGGGAAATTGGTGATTTGGAGAAACAGCGTGAGTATTTGATTCGCCATATGACTGAAATTAAACCTCAGTATCGGTATGCCGCAGAAAAATCTAGGAAGTTAAATCAGGCTTTCTACTTGGATCATAATGGGCCCTGAGTAAGAGTTTGCAAAACTTTCTTCATGTCTACATTAGGAATCAGCAAGCGTGCAATTTCGACAAGCTTGGAGAAAAGGGTAGATGGTTTTATGCATCTAGACCAACGTGGCAAGAACAATAACAGAAAGGTAGTGGATGAGTCTATAAAGAATGATATTAAGGCTTATATTGAGTCCATTCCAAACGTGGAGAGCCACTACAGCTACAGAGTTTATTGATGGAAGCAAGTCGTTGGCACAAATTCACCGTGACTATGTTGCATGCTGCCGGACACAAGGGAAAACGTTTGGAAATTTGACGATGTTTAGCAGAATTTTCAATAATGAGTTCAACTTGTCATTTTTCTCGCCAAAAAAAGACCAATGTCAGGTGTGTGTCGCCTTCGAGAATGTTGACGAACAACTTTCGGCAACTCCACACGAATGAAATGCAATATCATCTAGAGGAGAAAAAATTGTCTGGTCAGGACAAGGAGAGGGATAAAGCTCAATCAGGAAACAATGCCATCGTGGCATCTTATGATGTACAAGCAGCGTTGTCAACTCCCAAAGGAGAAGTTTCTTTATTTTACTACAAAACGAAACTCTCCACTTACAATCTCACCATTTATGACATTAAAACAAAACAGGCCATCTGCAATGTGTATCACGAGGGTGATGCTCACAGAGCAAATATTGATACAGAAACGTTTCTGTTCTCAGACATAAAGGTAGTGAAAATTGAGATAGGCCTTTTGAGTATTTGTATAAGTTGTCCTATTTGGATGAATTTAAAACTAAAATTTTCCAAAGAATCTAATGTGCGGAAAAAAACTTAAGCAATGGTACTGACTGTAATGTCAACAGCGACCTTGATACAATTTCTACTACAAAACATTGGCCACAGAAGATGGCGTATTATTTTTTATTATCTAAAAAATGCCCTTTTTAATTAAAAATAGCGTGCTTTGAAAACTAATTGAGGGGCCATTTAAAAATTTAGAACATAATCTTGCATCAATACCGGTCCAACTCAAAATTTTTGTAATTTTACTGTTAATTATCATATCGAACGAGGTCTAATTACTGAAATAAAGATATGGTCATAAATTTTGATGTGACAATAAAACACTGAAAACTTTGTTTTCAAACTTCCACAAAATTTATTTTAAATATTATCACTACAGCTGTTTCGGCTGATTGCCTTTCTCAAGTGATCTATTTTGGCTTGGGTTTACAAATTTATAGTCTCTAATGAAATAGGTTGAGGAGGGGAGAAATAAAAGTTTCTGTAGGAGGGATACTAGGAAAAAGATTTTTTACTTCAAATGAAATTAATCTGGAATTGTTAGGTAATTGAAAATGTTGTATTTTATTAACTAGTTCTATTGTATTTTTTATGGTAAATTTAGGTGAAAATTTAGTGTGGTCTAAAATAATCTCTAACAGTTTTTTTGAAATTTTATATGACGGAGCTGTATAAAAAGAAACTACAGGTCTTATTGGGTGATCCGGTTTGTGTAGTTTAATGAAAGAATATAATTTAGGAGGCTGTTGGTTCATAATATTGAGGTATTTCTGTTCTATTGGATTTAGTATTGATTTTGAATTTTCTAACGCTAGCTTAATTTGTTTTTGATATTTTTCTGTCGGATCTTTGTGTAAAGTTTCAATATTTTGATTATTTAAGAATTCTATTGTTTTGTTATTATATTCTATTTTATGTATAGCAATAGTAGTGTTACCTTTGTCTGCTTTTGTAAACACGATGTTGTTTTCTATTGATTTATTTTAATTGAAATTGCTGTTTTATTCTCTTTGTAACAGGAATTCTTATTTTCACTACACACATCTCTAATAGATTTGGCAATTATACTTTTTTCGATATTGTTAGCAGTTTTGTTTAACGCTACTTCACATTCTACACCTAAATATTCTAGAGTTCTCTCATTATTATGTTGGGGCAAGTTGTGTTTAAATCCTTTCTCTAAAAGTTGTATCTCGCTGTTACTAAATTTAGTATCTGTTATATTTATAAATCTATTGAAAAAAGTATGGTTCGAAAAACTTTTTGTATAATGAATATTGGGTTTTTTACTATTGGAAATTAGATTATTTAGTTTTTTACTATTAATAATAGATAAAAAATTCAATACACAGTGTAAAAAACTAAATAATCTAATTTCCAATAGTAAAAAACCCAATATTCATTATACAAAAAGTTTTTCGAACCATACTTTTTTCAATAGATTTATAAATTTAAAGATACTAAATTTAGTAACAGCGAGATACAACTTTTAGAGAAAGGATTTAAACACAACTTGCCCCAACATAATAATGAGAGAACTCTAGAATATTTAGGTGTAGAATGTGAAGTAGCGTTAAACAAAACTGCTAACAATATCGAAAAAAGTATAATTGCCAAATCTATTAGAGATGTGTGTAGTGAAACTAAGAATTCCTGTTACAAAGAGAATAAAACAGCAATTTCAATTAAAAATAAATCAATAGAAAACAACATCGTGTTTACAAAAGCAGACAAAGGTAACACTACTATTGCTATAGATAAAATAGAATATAATAACAAAACAATAGAATTCTTAAATAATCAAAATATTGAAACTTTACACAAAGATCCGACAGAAAAATATCAAAAACAAATTAAGCTAGCGTTAGAAAATTCAAAATCAATACTAAATCCAATAGAACAGAAATACCTCAATATTATGAACCCACAGCCTCCTAAATTATATTCTTTCATTAAACTACACAAACCGGATCACCCAATAAGACCTGTAGTTTCTTTTTATACAGCTCCGTCATATAAAATTTCAAAAAAACTGTTAGAGATTATTTTAGACCACACTAAATTTTCACCTAAATTTACCATAAAAAATACAATAGAACTAGTTAATAAAATACAACATTTTCAATTACCTAACAATTCCAGATTAATTTCATTTGACGTAAAAAATCTTTTTCCTAGTATCCCTCCTACAGAAACTTTTATTCTAGTAAAAAACCTTTTAGACCAAAATAGTACAAATCCAATAATTACATCTGAAATTTTACATCTTCTTGAAGTTTGCATAAACCAGGACTACTTTGAATTTAATAATAAAATATATACAAATAACAGTGCAGGACTTATAATGGGTAATCCTCTAAGCCCATTGTTATCAGATATTTTTATGGATCATCTAGAGACAAAGATTTCAAAACATCCCGTATTCAAACAGTTTTTATATTGGTGGAGATACGTAGACGACGTACTGGTATGTTTCACAGGAACTAACAGGCAACTCGACCAATTTTTATCATATATTAATTCAGTTCATAGTCATATTCAATTTACAATAGAAACAGAACAAAATCAATCCATAAATTTTTTAGATTTAAAAATTAGCAGACTTCAAAACAAACATGACTTCTCCATATTTCATAAACCTACCCATACTGACACGACTATACACAATTCGTCATCCCATCCAACACAACATAAACTGGCAGCTTATCATAGTATGTTACATAGATTAACAGAAATTCCGATGTCAAAAGACAACTTTGAGACAGAATTAAATATAATTAAACAAATAGCAGTAAACAACGGATACAACGAACAAACAATTAATAAAATGTTAAATCAAAAACTACACAAGAAAGCCCTGAAATTAGTATTTCCACCACCAGAGAAAAAACCCAGTACCTTCTGCTCGATTACATATACAGGCAAAATAACAACAAAAATTGCCAAACACATAAAAAAGAAAGGAATAACACCAGCTTTCCGAACAAATAACAACCTAGGCAAATATATTAAAAATAACAAGAGCCAAAATAAAAAACACTTAAATAGTGGTGTATACAAACTCCAATGTGGCGACTGCCCAAAAACTTACATCGGTCAAACTGGTAGAAACTTTGATAAACGAATAGCAGAACATAAAAGGGCTTTCAAGAATAGAAAAACAGATTCGACATACGCACTTCACCTTCTAGATCATAATCATTCTTTTAATGACAAATTTAAAATTCTTCACATTCAAAATAAAGGCCTTAAGCTATCTTTGTTAGAATCTATGGAAATCAACAAATTAAAAAACACAGATATAATTCTGAATGACCAACTTGAGACAAACAGTTCTCCCCTCCTCAACCTATTTCATTAGAGACTATAAATTTGTAAACCCAAGCCAAAATAGATCACTTGAGAAAGGCAATCAGCCGAAACAGCTGTAGTGATAATATTTAAAATAAATTTTGTGGAAGTTTGAAAACAAAGTTTTCAGTGTTTTATTGTTACATAAAATGAATTTCCATCAAGTAACGGTCGAATCGATCAATTATAAATTTTGATCTTTGTGTATTAACGTTCAAAAATTTTGCAAATAAAAAACAGATATAATCATACGTTTTCCAACGCTTTCAGTTCAGGATTATTTTAACTATGGTTATCTCAAAACTTAATTTTTGAGTTGTCCCATTATTCTTGCCGGAAGGCGATTTACTAACCATTCCATTGTTTTACTCCCTCTTCGCTTACCACCGCACTGTCACCCGTCTTCAATATTTGCTTTGTATATCTATACAGTGCTAGCCAAAAGTCCCCTCAACCCCCCCCCACCAAATATTTTGACGGTTATAGTTATAACAGTAAAATTTCGAGGGTGACAAAAACGTAAGTAGACTTCTTAACTAGTCATAAAAAATGACGTAACAGTCATATATGACGTTACAGATCCGCTGTGATAATTTTAAATGGGACCTCCTAGCAAGTGATATCTCGTTTGAAAGGAATTGAAAATACGTATTTGTCAGGATCCTATTTCTCTCTCATACATTTCCATAGTTCTTGTCTAAGAACTAGATGGTATGCCTTCTTAAGATCTATAAATATCTAATGTAGCTCTCTTTTCTTCTCGCTGTATTTCTCTATCTACTGTCTCAACGTCAAACGTCAAGGCATCCGTTGTCCTCCTTCCTGGTATAAACCCATACTGTTCTTCTCTTATCGATGTCCCTTAACCTTTGCTGCACAGTTCTCTCCCAAATTTTTGTTGTGTGCGATGATATCATTACACTCTTTATCTATGCATTGGACATCCTTTCTTCTTCATATATCCTAATCATCATTTGCCACAAAATGTCAAGCTCTTCCTCTCCTAGAGCCTTCCAAACCTCCACATGTATACCGTTAGGTTCTACTGCCTTACCGGTCTTCGTCCGATTTAACGCCTCGATAACTTCATCTGTTGCTATCCCCGGTATTGCATTCTCATTTGGGATCCCGCATCCTCTGCCTCTCTTCTTGTGTTTTTCATTTAGTAGCTTACTAAAGTACTCATACCATCTTTGCTTTATTTCAACATCGGTTCTTAACACTCCTCCATCCGCACTCCTAATCTGTCGCACATGGATCGTCCTTTGATGACTTGTCCCTTGTTTTAGCAATTCTGCATAACCTTTTTGTACATCATCTTTGGTGTACATCAAAATAAATACACTGTTGCCAGATCAGAATATCAAACTGACTCGTCTGCAAAAAGTAACTGGGACGATACATCAATGGTAGTTTCAGCGGGTTTGCTAAAGGTAATAAAATATATATTAATTATAAATGTTTTATTTTGTTGTGATATTCTAGGTCATACTGCTTCCGAGAATGGATATGTTTAAGGAGATTATTTTTACACCTAGAATATTTGCTTTTAATGAAAGTTTTGTCTCACTGCTAGAAAGCCAACAGTACCAACTGCAATTGTATGGCACGAAGGAATAGCCGGACGGAGTAAGTCGGATATTGCCAGCACATTCTATAATTTTTTTTGTCCCACCGAGACGCTAAAAATGTTATAATGTGGCTTGACAAATTGCTCTGCGTAAAA
This sequence comes from Diabrotica balteata, assembly GCA_918026665.1. Classification (NCBI taxonomy): domain Eukaryota; kingdom Metazoa; phylum Arthropoda; class Insecta; order Coleoptera; family Chrysomelidae; genus Diabrotica; species Diabrotica balteata. The sequence goes on along the minus strand of OU898285.1, from coordinate 58,460,842 downwards.
TAAAAACTGGACTTTGTTTACTTTCTTTATATTTATTGTAAACTCTGAGGATATCGCACTTGAGAAATTAAGTATTAAGTATTTTGAGTCTGGCCATACCTTCATGGCTGCGGACTCATTCCACCACCAAGTGGAACGCTCCATGAAGCAAATGGGTAAAATATACGATTTCATAGACTTTTCGGATGCAGTAGCAAATGCAGCAAGTAATGCTGAAGTCATTGTTATGGAATTAGCTAACTTTTTTGAATGACAAGGTGGTACTTATGTATATAAACTGAATAAAATTAATCCCAGGCCATACCTAAATCAAATGGTTCAAGTAAATTTTTCTAGAGGTAAATATACTTCTTCGTACAAAACCAGCTTCACCTCAGAGATAGAAAGTGAAGTAAATATTCTAAATGCAAAGATTGCAAACCAGGAATGACAAAACCTTCACTCAAGTCCATTCCTACAGGCGTAACAACTGAAAGAAAACAACTAATTATATCCAAACTGTGTGGACACATGCCTAAAAGTAGACAAACGTTTTGGAATAATTTACCAACTTCAATGGAACCTGGAGTTTTAGATGATTAAAAAAACTGATTACGACTTATGTTATTTTGTTTATCTTAATAAACTATAACTTTGATTAAGATAAGACTTTTTAATTTACCTTATTTTTATGATTTGTTATGATTAAATGTCGTATCTATCAAAAGTCTAATTTCAAATACTCCGAAAGAAAATTGTACGCACTCATTAAATTTGTACTCAAAAAATATATTGCTATGTTATTGTAACAAGATTTTTAATGAGTCATTACAGTTGATGGCAATTAATCAAATCGAAAACATCGAATATCTCCAATAGGGATTTTGTCAGTTACGACTTCTATTCTTAACAGGGCAGTATAGGTCTTCAGTCTTTATAAAGAACGTATTATAGTGTATTTTTATGTATGAGAGAGTAATAAAACAATAAATTATGTATGCAAATCCCTAAACTGTTGATACGGGTGACTCAATGAAAAACAGATATTTGTCAATAAGTTTACAGAAGTATATAGGAAAACAATTTTAAATTGAGTATGACCACCAGGTATAAAGGTTGGAGCAGAATAGAATACAATAGTTGTGAGGGTTACTAATCCCTAAATAAGGTTGCCAGTGTCGGAGTGATGGAGGTTAACAGGTACTAATGAATTTGCAAGAAATGTAAGATGTTTATTTTATTGGTCATATATAATCAATAAAAGTTTAATAAGTACCTACCTATTTAGAAACTTTTAGAGTATTTATAAGAAACTCAATATGGTATACGGACGGCTCCAAAACAGATACAGGTACGGGGGCTGGAATATATGGCATAAAACCAAGGACGGAAGTCCGGGTATGTCTAGGAACATACGCGACCGTATTTCAAGCCGAATTAGCTGCTATACATAGGTGCGCTATGGAACTAATCGGCCGAAATGTAGATAACGACTCCATCGTTATCTATTCGGATAGTCAAGCGGCTCTAAAGGCTCTCAGTTCGGTACAGGTCGATTCATGGCTGGTATGGAACTGTTTGGATGTCCTCTCTCAGGTAGGAAGTCGAAACAGGTTGACACTTGCCTGGGTGCCGGGACATAAGGGCCATCGTGGCAACGAGAAGGCCGACGAATTGGCCCGAGAAGGCGCATCTACGCCACTGGTTGGTCCGGAACCCTTCTTTGGAATCGCAAATACGATAAAAAGGGCAGCCATATACAAAATGGGTGCAACAGAGTCTCTTGAGTGGTGGAACAACTCACCAGGACAGAGGCAGGCCAAACAGTTCATCAAAGAACATTCGGCTAAATTTACAGCAGACTTACTTTCGCACAGACGCAGGACTGTCAGAATGATAGTGGGTCTGCTCACTGGGCACTGTAGACTCAATAGACACTTGAGTCTCATAGGCCTGACAGAAGAGGACACCTGTCGTTTCTGTCTGGAAGAAGAGGAAACCGCTCTACACGTTCTGTGCCATTGCGAAGGTCTCGCACGAATGCGGTTTCTAGAACTCGGAGAGGAAAAACCGGAAGCACCAGGCTACATGAAAAGGCCACTATCAAGGCTGTTGAGTCTCATTAAGAGGACCAAGCTAGATGAAGTGCTTTAAAATAAGGGGGGAACACAATAGATCTGCAAAGGTCGCAGTGTATCAGGCTCTATTGGCCGCCCCATTTTCTACATTCTACATTCTACCTATTTGCAAAATAAAGTTTAATTCTTTAGATAAAATAAAACGTTTTATTTTATCTGAAATGAGTGCATTCCACGAAGTAAGGGTTTCAACAATCAAACATTTAATTCTTTAATTCCAGGAATCTACGACAGTAATTGACTAGATAATTACCTTTTAAACTTATTCCACAGAAAATGTGATAGTGGGTTTTTCCATTTTGTAGGAAGGTCCAAGTGGCGTATTCAAAATTCTTAACAGTTCACTAAAAGTAGGTACTTCAGTTGCAAGGTGCAGTTTATTGTGTATACTAGTGTTATGGAAAATTTGTGCCGTGTAAACGCCGAAAAATTGGTCCTTTAACAGTTAATAAAAAAACATTAATATTTAATTGTTTTAAATCATTTACAGACAAACGTTTAGGTGAAAGTGTTGATGAGACCGTTGAGTTAGTTAGCAGTACACTTGGTGTTGGTAAATCTACGATTTACAGAGTTATTAAAGAAGAGAAATGTGGTAGTTTTCAAATGCCACGTAATGCTCCAGGGAAACCAAAATTTCAAATAGAATATCATTTTAACGAAGTACTTCGACGAAAAGTGCATGAATTCTTCTTTAGACAAGAATTTCCAACATTGGATAAAGTTCTTGTCTCAGTTCGAGATGATAAGGATTACCAGAAATGAGTCGAAGTACGTTATGGAAACTTTTAAAAGAAATAGGCTTCCGCTGGAAAAAGAATCCCAGAAAGTCTATTTTATTAGAAAGAAGCGATATTGTCAAATAGAGAAGACATTTTCTAAGAACCATAAAGGAAATGAGAAACCAAAAAAGAAAAATATTTTATCTTGATGAAACATGGTTCAACGAGGGTCATACACCAAATAAATTTTGGCAGGATGAAACTGTTATAAGTCAAAGGCACGCTTTTGTAAATAACTTATCTACTGGTTTAAACCCAGCATCAGGAAAGGGACGCAGGCTGATAATAGTACACATTGGCAGTTCAGACGGTTTTGTTGAAGGTCGTTTATTAACTTTTGAATCAACTCGTACCGGTGACTACCATGAAGACATGAACGCTGATGTCTTTCAAGAATGGTTCGAACAAATGATAGATCTTCTTCTAAGAACTGTGTAATAGTAATGGATAATGCAAGTTATCACTCCAGACTTATAGAAGGACTGCCCACAACCAAGTGGTTAAAAAAAGACTTGCAGAATTGGCTGAGTTCAAAAAATATTACATACCATCCGGATCTATAAGAAAGGAACTTTATTCGTTGTGTGCCCTTCATAAAGAAAAATTTAAAAAATACGAAATTGATGAAATTGCCAAAAATCGTGGAATGACAGTACTTAGATCCCACCATATCATTGTGAATTAAACCCGATTGAACTGGTATGGGTACAGATAAAGAGTGAAGTTTCAAGAAAAAATGCCACTTTTAAAATTCATGATGTTAAACAGTTGTTTTTGGAGGCCGTAAATAATGTAAAACCTGAAAACTGGGAAAAGGCAGTAAATCACACTATTAAAGAAGAGGAAAAAATGTGGAAGCTGGACAATATTACTGATAAAATGATCGAGCCAGTTATTATAAATCTTGGTTCTGAAAGTTTATCTTCTGAATCTGATTTGGATTTGTAACAAGTAGCTGTAAGTTTTATATTAATATTTTTATTCATCTATTTAACACACCTTAGACGGTTTTAAAAATTTTTTCTCTTTTGTAATTTTTAAAAATTAAAAAAAATGTGAATTTTTTAAACCCTTTTTAATGTAGGCCAGTCAGTTCTAATATAGTGTGTGATAAAAGAGGTCACATTTGTTTACATACACATAACACTTTATAACACTGAAATAATTCATTTATTTTTTACAATTATTCAAAGTAATTTTTCAATTAATCTTGAGCACGCCCATGGAGTGGTCGGAGATACCAGTTAAAATTATGCTAATTACTCTCTCGTTCATAAAAATAAACTATAATAACAGCCAGATCCCATGCCACTGCAAAGTCAATCACACTATTTCCTTCATCATTTCTTATTCTGATCCGCACACCTTGATGAACTCTTTCTATTTCCACTCTTTTTGTTCCAATGTGTCCATTCAAATCACCTCCATATATTATAATATATAGTATATTTTAGGAAAATAGTCCCAAATTATTGATTTGTATTTTGAGACCCATTTCCGAAGTGAAAATCGAAACGTCAAAATAAACTTTAATATTGTGGCATTCCCAATAAAAATAGTCAATTGCATTAAAATTCCACGAGAAAATAGCTTCAGAATAATAACAAGAATATATGTTAATACAAAAAAGAGAGTGATATAAACCGAGAAAGATCTGGAGAAAAGTCACCAAACACTGCAAAAACAAGCAGAACTATGCCCAGACCAAGCATCACTAGTCAAACAGGATACAACATTTTTATGTAATTATTAGTTTTCATTTTGAATCTTCCACTGTTTATACTTTTATCTGCCTATTAGCCTATTTCCATCTTCTCTGGATGTAGCCATACCGCTTGAATATTAATCCCTTGTCTCTACTCTTCTAGTTGATGATAATGTTCACTCTTATCAGTTTTACAGTTGCTCATCAGTGGTCACTAATTTTGATTTCGTTTTAATCCAATTTTAAATTCTCGAACACATCTTCCAATATGAAAGTTAAAAGTTTTAGAGACATAGTATCTTCCAGTATAACACCTCATTTTTATTTTATTTTCTTTGTAGTCATTTTGTATTATACACTCACTGTAAGTTAGTAGTCCCATCTGTTTATTTATTTACTTCGTGAGGTAGTAGTAGTTCTAATTATAACCAAAATACAGTAAAATTTAATCTCGGACAGACAAAAGTAGAATGATGAATAGCATATGGCACTCAGATGCAAAAAGAGAAATTTGAAAAAATTAGGAATTCCGGTAAATGTTAGAAAACATATGAATAATTTTATTTTATAGACGACGTCGCCATTAACCAAAATCTCACCCACAGCGAGCTGAGGTCACGTCATTTGACCTCTTAAAAGGTGAGTTTCAAATTAGGATCAATTTGAAAGATTGCATATGTTGTGAGAGAGAGTGGAGGTGAAATCTAAAGTTTCAAATATAAATAATTTTTATACGGGCGTACCTTTTCGAAACAGAAAAACACTATCATTAATCTATTAAATAATGTGTATAATAAAAGCGATGCAAATATTTACAGATTTTAAAACATAGTCGAAAAACGATAGGAACGTAGAGTTGCTAAGTCAGTGAGGGATGTAATCTATGAAAATTCCACAAATGAGTTTTGAAGTCTATAGACTGTTTATACAAAAGGACGGTTTTCTGTAAACCTAATTATTATATGAAAAAAAACAAGAATGGTCAAAATTAAAGAGTATAATTTGGACAACTTTATATTACCGATAAGAAAATATATGAGTAATAAATTTAGATACACTGCTTTTTATATCTATATCACTGAGTATGCTGTTACTAAAAAAAATTATTAATTATAATAATAAATAGTTTTGATTAAAAACATACTCAGTGATGCAGATATAAAAACAGCAGTATATCTGAGCTCACTAACTGTGAAGTGGAATCCTGGACACTTATTAACGCGGTAGGGAAGTGAAAGTAAAAAGAAATAAAGACGTATATATATACAAGGATTTCCACAGTTTTTACTGTATTCCTTCACTCAACCGTTTTCTCCAATTTTTCCTGTTTAGCCAGTCGCCTTCCTGTAGGTTTCTTCTTCTCATTGCTTCGTTCACTTCATCTCTGAAAGATCTTCGGGGTCTGCCTCTCTTTCTTCTTCCTATCGGGCTCCACTCTGTTATTCTATTTATCCACCGATTTTGGTCTGCTCTTCTGACATGTCCGTACCAGGTTAACCTCTTCTGTTCGATGTAGTCTATTATGTCGGAGTACATTCCCATTCTCCTCTTAATCTCCATGTTATTTATTCTATCTCTTCTTGTTACTCTGCAGCTTCTCCTTAGGAATTCCATCTCTGTTGCTCTTATTTTTGTTTTTGGTTTTCTTATTTATTGTCCAATTTTCACACCCATAAGTGAGGATACTTCTTATCATGGTATTATTTTTTCTTCTTTGTTTTCATGCTGATCTTTCCTATAGTTCTTATCCCATAGTACCGGGTTTCAATTTTCGTATGCAGTCTCTTGTTTGTTGTTCTCTTGTTGTTCTAGTCTATTTTTTATGTCTTCCTCTGTTGTTCCTTTGTTTGATATTATGAAACCTAATAACTTATACTTGTCTGTTCCTTTGATTTGTTTACCTTCATCTATTTCCAGCTGTTTTATTTCTGTATTCTCGTTGTTAGGTATTCAGTTTTCTTTAAGTTTATTTCCATTCCATTCTTTGTAAGACGTTTCTAAATAAAGACGTTTTCATCTCTATCTGATGGAAATCAAAATACCTGATGCCACATACTTCTGCATTACGAAAAGCATCGAGACCAATCATGTTTTGACTTACCATCAGACTACTATAAAATGTTTGCAAATATTTTAGACAACAAACAACAACACATTTTGCATTAAAGTAAGAGTAATTGGTCTCAATTTAGAGCAAACTGGACAATCTCATTTCGCTAAATCTGCCCTTCAAAATGAGCTTTAAATAGGATTAGCGGCAGTAAGTCTAACAAAAAACATCCAAATTGCAGCTTGCCACGAGACTTCTGACTAAGTATCACCCCTAAAAGAAAATAATGTGTATCCCCAATTAAACAAAAAAATTGCAGAAAAAGGACAGCTACGAAAAAATTGGAAACAATCAAGAACGAAATAACGTAAAAAAAAATTTGATATAGCTACAAAGGGGTTAAAAGAACTAATTCTTAAAGAAGAAAACCTTGGAATTCAAGAATGCCTAGAAAATGTATCTCCAACTGAAGCTACAGACTATTTATTCACTGTCTATATCTGGGAATATATCTATCCTGGGCATGCTTCTAAAGCTATATTTTTAAAGCTATCGTCCTAGGTTTATCTGTTTGGATGAAAAGAAATCAACGTAGATTGGAGAGACTAATAAACCAAAGCCTGTGTCAATTATTTTCATGCAGGAGACCGAAAGCTCATTCATGTAGACAGAGGAAACGACACCAACTAAATGAGTTAAACATTCAAAAAAATAGGGGATCAAGTTTTAGAAGATTGGATATAATTATGGGTCTACCGGATATTAAGTTTGAAACCTGTATCTTTTGTAGATCTGACCTGTGTAATCAGTAAAAATCCCTAAACTTCTAGTGTACTGTAGCTATGTAGTGTATAGTAACAAGAACAAAATACTGCTTTTATTGTGGGCTGCTAGCTTCTACTTTAATTGGAATCTCTTTTTTAGCTTTAGTAGCAGTTCCAGTAATTCCTTATTTTATATTCTTTGCTTTTTTGTAAATTCGCCTTTCAATTAAATAGCATTTTACTGCATTACTTGTCACTGCGACTGTTTCATGAAGCTTAAAGAGTCTTCTTAAATCCAAACTTAAGTCTCTTTAACTAAAAGCTTTGACAGGGGCTTCAAAAATGTTACATAAATCTTAACAACGAGTATTAACTATTTGATACTTATATTTATTTTTTGTCTTTAAACAAAGGGGCTAGTTAATATATATTCAATGTGGGGTCTTGAAATAATAATGCCAGCTCAGCTCATCAAATAATCGACGCGACGATGGCAAGTAATACAAAAAAAAACAAAGTTTTGTACGCCGAGAAGTCAAATACTCTGAAAAAAAAAAACAAACAATATATTACTTCAAATATGTCTAGACTTTATTACATTCTTCTAAATGCTTTTACAATATTTATTGAAAGGTCTGTGTATTAATCAATCTAATAATAGCACCCAAGTAATTAGATAACGGTTTGTTTATTTTGATGGTCTATACACCTGACCTTCAAAACTATCACTTAGAAATCGATATATTGATTATTAACATTAACAACTACTATCAAAGGTGAATAAATATTTAATAATCATATTATTTGAATTAAAATATAAAATAATGTCATGGAAATTAATAAAAAATTATATAAAAAAACGTATGTTGTACCTATACTGTCCTACTAAGCAAAAAGGGGTAAAATTAATGACAGAAGTGAGTGATGGATTCGACCGTTACTTGATGGACGTTCATTTTATCTAGCAATAAAACATTGAAAACTTTTGTTTTCAACACTTCCACAAAATTTATTATAATTTATTATAACGACAGCTATTTCGGCAAAGTGCCTTTCTTAAGTCAGCTATTTTTGTTATAGGTCTACACTTTATAGTTTTTAACCGAGTTATATCTATATTTTTAATTTTTTAATTTCCATAGATTCTAAAAGATATTTTATACAGACAGCTTAAGGCCTTTATTTTGAATGCGAAGAATTTGATTAGTAAAAGAATGATTATGATCTAGAATTCTAGGAGGTGAAGTGAGTACGTAGAGTGAAGTTTTGTTTTTCTATTATTGAAAGCCCTTTTGTGTTCTGCTATGCGTTTGTTAAAGGTTTTACCTGTTTGACAAATGTAAGTTGTTGGAAAGTCGCTACATGTAAGTTTGTATACATCACTGTGTAAGTGCTTTTTCCTTTGGGTCTTGTTGTTCTTAATATATTAGCTTAAGTTGTTTGTTCTGAAAGCTGGCCTTATTCCTTTCTTTTCTATGTGTTTAGCCATTTTTGTTGATATCTTGCCTGTATATATCTGTGGCTTGGTTCTTAAAGGGCAAATGTCAAAAACAGTGGTTTTGAGATATTTAAGTTGGAAGATTTACATAAAATTGTAAGTTGAGTTGTAGATTCATTTCCACATTATTGGAAATTGTCGTTACGTGAAGTTATCAACAAATAAATGATTTTTACAGTAAGACTAAATGTTCAATATTTTTCAATTCTTTCTTGAAAAAAAAATGACATCGGCCCTTTTTAACAGAAAAAAAGTATTTTTCATTAACTTTGGCCCTTATTCTATTATCTAAGATACAATGAAATTTACAATAAAAACGCAAATTTTATTAAAAAAAATACATTATTTTTGGGAGTACTATAATATTTAGACTTCATCTTCATCACAGCTATCACCTCTTAAAGTGTCAACACCAGTTGACACTTTAAGAGGTGATAGTAGTGACACTACATCTTTATAGAGGTGACACTAAAAAAAATACATTATTTTTGGGAGTACTATAATATTTTAGACTTCATCTTCATCACAGCTATCACCTCTTAAAGTGTCAACACCAGTTGAAATATAGTTAGAGAATTGATAACTGTTCCTAATATGGACGGCTGCTTTGGTCGACGTAAGGCATCAAGTCTCTAAGATGTTGTAGATTGTTCGCTGAAATTCTCAAAGGCTTCGTGAAAAGTGGTCTCAATGTCGATTGTGATGGATGCCTAGATTTCCTAACTAAGTCAACAGTCATAAAGGCAGATTCCGCCTCGTATGATGTTTTGTAAAAAAATATCTCTGGACTTTCATAGCTGTAACGCAGCATACTTATCTTGTTCCATGGTACTGGGTGTCCATTGGTATTAACTTTTCTATGTTGATAGTAGTTTGTCAGCATTCCTTTGAAGTTCTAAGACTGGTTCTGCTCCATTTCGTTGACATGGGTGTGTCCTGGAAGCAAAAACTTATGTGTTATAGTCACATGTCGTCCTTCATTCCGGAAGTGTTTAATACTAAGTAGGAACATTACAGCAAGATATATGTTTTTGTTTTGACTTGGGCAACAGTCACTATAAAAATATAATTTCTCTTATGCTCTCGGGAAGATTTTTCAAGTAAACAAATATACAAGATTCAATTTCTTAACCAGAACGGTTTGCAAGAGTTTCATTCCACAAGTATCAAATGGCTGAGTTGCTTATAGCATTCGATTTAAAAAGAGTTAAGTTTAACGTCCATAGTTTCCTTTTGTAGAAAGAGTAGTTGTTTTTAGTAACGGTGTAGGGAGACATTTTCGGAGGTCAAAGCTAACCACAACTAAACCTGGGTTAACCTTACATCTGTTCCTGTCACACTTTTTTCTTCATATGCCATGCTAGCTACATGCAAATTTCGCTTTTGTTTCTCTTCTACCTTATATCTATCTATTTCACTAGCAGTCTTAATAAAGTGGCTATGTTTGTCACATTTACCGCATGTATCGTGGGTTCGCTTGTGAAAAGGTAAATGAAATTCCTCTGTAACCTCGGAAATCTTTTTTGGGTGGTGCTAGAAAGATAACCAATGGAGACACTGCGGACGGCAGCCAGATGGTTGGTGGAGAGCGAGTCGTGGGTTCGAAACTAGCTTTTGGAACCGGCAATGGATCCAACGGAAGAAATAGGTAAAGATAGGATAAGAGATATTAGAAAAGATACAGAAATAAATAAAAAGATAGATGGGTAAAATTACCAAAGATAAGAGAAGATAGAAACAGGGCGCCACTCAATTTTTTGGGGTTAAGGAGAAAATTAAGAAAACCTTAGAAAAGAAAGAGATAAGAAAAGATATTTAGGTTCAGAGATCAAACCCAAGGAAAGATACCAACAGTAAATTATCAAATAAATCTGGTCAACGCAATATATAAACAAATAATAAATATATTAAGTATTACACTTACTTACCTACGAAACTTAATCAGCCTGATCTTTCTACAGTTCAAAAGCATAGTAATATTTAAAGATAGTAATTGTTCAGAGCTATTATTTTATCAGGGAACTTGTTAGGAGCCGACAAATAAAATACATGCATAAAACAATAACAATATATTAAACACAAAATTATGATGCTGCTAAATGCAACCCAGGTAATAAAAATACACAACTATGAAATGGTGTTATATATGTATAAAATTAAGCTATAATGTAATAAAAAAATACCTTTACCAAGATGTATAAGGCAATCATATACAAATATAGTTTGGCGTATCTCGAGATATCATAGGAAAGATAATGAACAAAAATTATAGGAAATACAAAAGATAGCAAAAATTACTTAACTCTAAATTTACAAAAAAAAACAAAAAGGTTACAAGAATGAAAACATAAACCAAACCGCACTTGGCTAAGTCAATTAACTATCTCGCACTATTATTTAATAAAAAACTGAGACTTTGTATGTTCATAGGTAATATTTATAGAAATTTCTTGAATGGTTCAATTACATTCAAAAATCGGCAATCTTCAGGTGAAGATTTAGATGATACGTCCAGATAATGGCAGGTGATATGGTACCATACCATATTACTTGCCCAGATAATTGTAGATAAAATTACTTACAGTAGATCTTGACGAAGGCAGCATAATTCACTGAATTTAATACTTTTCTGGTACTAAACACTGAATTTAATAACCATTAAAGGTAGTGTAGAACTATATATAATTTAATATAGTCTAAGGAAAGAAAACTCAAATATAAAGTGTATACACACTTAGAAAATAATTCACAAAGACGATACGATAAGAAATAAAGTGAGCAAAGCGTAACACGAGATATTGGCCTTAACTCAACAACGGCCCACCACAAGTAACTTGGTTCCACTCCAAATTTCACCAACTGTCCCTGAAAAAGGAAGAAGAAAATATTCCACCACTCAAGAATGATAGGACAAATGAAATCGTAGGCTTCCACGGCCAGAGTCAGAATTATAGTTTATTCGTCTTCCGGGTTTGGACCGTGTCATTTTTGAGTGACCCAAAAGTGGGTTCATCTTCATGAGATGAACCCACTTTTGGGTCACTCAAAAATGACACGGTCCAAACCGGAAGACGAATAAACTATAAAAATGATAGGACAGTTGTATGTGTTTCTCAGAAGGTAAGGCCTTGACGACTATTGGAAAATTTGAGGTAAAATAATCCGTATTAACAATTGGACATAAGAAACAGACAATACTTGGGATTGAGGTATTGTCAAAAGAAACGGGCCTTCGACGAAAATTACCAATTTATGAAAAGAAACCGAATACCAGAAAGCATTATACTCTTTTCATAATGAATATTATGACGGAAGGATTAAAAACCATTCCTAATTAGGGAATTCCATTTTAGCTGGGTATCTACAATATTTTGCTATCGATACACGATCATAGGCGTATCGCACGGGGGTAAAAGGAATTAGAAATATTTAATATATTAATAATAAAAAAAATGTTACACCTCTACAAAAATCTTTCTGTAAATTGATGAACTTGTGGACTCAATTTTATCATCAATACAGTTTTGTACATAAAGGCGATATATCTGTGATATTGAAAGATCAGATGATAGATAAAGCTTTTTAGTATGAGAGCGTGAGTAGTGACTCTAATATGTCGGGAACCTCTTGAGGTGGGCCTTTATTCGTTCTTTATCTTCAGATGATATTATTGGGTGGTTCGTATGCTTTCCTCGTTGATCCACGTACATATTCCTAACCTACTATTCCTTTTTTTTTAAACAAGTACCCGTACCTTCTTTTCAGTGAAATCGAGAGTGCTTAGATATATTGCCTTACATACTTCTATGCTCCTATTATGGCCTTTGGTGAAAAAATACCTTCTAGAGTACTTTCTTCTACTCTCTTCTGTCGATTTCCTTCTTTCATAACCTTCTTTATTACCTACTCGATATTATTTGCAATATATTGGTTTTGTGCTTCAGCTGAGAGTTCATAGAAACTCTAAAAGATACATAATCTTTCTTGCTCAGTAAACTTTTGATTACATTTTCGCCGACATTTGCAAGATTCTTTTATATGCTTGACAGAAACAAGATTACCTTTAGATGAATGATACTGTTTTCCTACTTTATTTACGGCGGCTCTAAATTTAATTAGCGTTGGTTTCTTGATACTATTCTCGGAGATTTCGGAGCCAGGATGTTCTTCGTCGGCCTGGGCCTCTCCTTCCGGCGATCTTATCCTGTATTATGAGGTGTAGAAGGTTATACCTCTCTCTCAAGAGGTATAACCTTGGGTCAAGGTATGTACCCCAATAACGTCTGCAGTCTCATGGACTTCTGTTAGTTTACTGTACTTCTTCTTTCTCACCAAATGATCAGAACTCATATCAGAGTCAGATGAGTCGGAACTGGGAATGAATTTATCCGAGCTGCTTTAAATTCACGACATCATGTTCTTGTGCGATATCAGAAACAGCTGTTGAACTGTGTGCTTCCATTACTTGAGACTGCGTTGTACTGCATATTTACCCGGAATTACATGGTAAATGCAGAATGGTGTAAGAACCAGAGCAAGATGTGCCAGGTAACGAGCAACTTGGATTCCAAAGATTAGAGCTGTTTATCTCAGATTTACCTGAAAAGAAAGTTAAAAAAATCGATCTCGAATTCTAACAGCAGGACTTAAGTGGGTCTGATGACACCAGTTAGCGAAAGCTGATATACATGTAACTGTATACCCTGACTAAATGACATGATTTAATACATAATGTATCTTCTCCGTAAAATGATGCTATATAGAAACTGTATCGCGAACCTATTCATACCATTTCAATTTTAATTAAATACACTAAACAGTAACAGGTTAGTTGTAACAATAACATGTGTTAAAAATAATTATAACAGCCCGTTAACCCTTGTCGATCCATGCCGATTAGGAGACATATCCTCAAAAAACGTTATCTTACAGAAAGTCATTAATAAAACTTTTTCTTGAATATTCAGCTCCCTACCGAGTTGGACAATCCTTTTACATCGATCAGACATAGTTTTAAACAATTAACAGCTACAGTGAATTTTTGGCGAACCACGTTTTGTCACTCGATTACATGGCCGGTGTCAACAGAGTAAGAAAATATTTTTCGTTAGAAGGGCCGATGTAGACATAGACCCTTTTACAATGAAACAACCTCTTCAACCCCGGGCCTCTTTAGCCCGTGGCCGTTGTTATAAAATATGAATCATTCTAGTAATTTACATTGGCCTTGGTGGAATTTTAATATAGAGTTTTTATGACAGTCCATAGACTTACGACCTTTCTAAACAATAAAGTATTAATTTTTTTCAGTAAGAATCAAACTCAATTTCGAAGAATTTTCACATTGGCCTTTTAGAACCAAGCCACAGATATATAATCGAGCAGAAAGTACTGAACTTAGTCTCTGTTGATTGAACGACTATTTTTAGGGCTTTTTTTATGCAGTTTTTGGTTTAAAATTTTGTATATTCTTTGTTCGTTGTACTCATTGTTTACTACTATTTGTCTAATGATATTCCATTTTATCTCGAAACTGCTTTTGCCATGGGAATTTCTATTATTCTATGTAACATGCTATGGTAGACTGACAATTTATGTTGTGTCGGGTGTGATGATGAATTGTGTATAGTCGTGTCAGTAAGGATAGATTTATGGAATACGGAGAACTCATGTTTGTTTTCAAGTCTGATAATTTTTAAATCTAAAAAATGTATTAATTGATTCTGTACAATATAAAAACTGTTTAAAAACGAAAAGTTTTGTAATTTTGTAGATGATCCATAAAAATATAGATTGATAATCCTCAAGTTCATTACTTTCACGCTCTATATTTATTGGAATCTATATATTTTAATAAAAAAAAATAATGCAGAAAGAAGTCTATACGACAATGCAAAAATATCAAGATTTATAAAGTCACGAAGAGTAAATTGTTCAAAAAATAAAGAACAAAAGAAAAGTGAAATAATGCAAATGAAACACATGAAAACTTTTTCTATCAATAAATATTTTATCATTACAAATGTGTTTCTGTAATATACCTCTCAAAATCTGTAGACAGTGGGTGTAAGTTCAATACTATTTCTAGGATCATTAAACTAAAACCGGAAATTCTGGGACCTCCCTCGTAGTTGCGCGAGATAATAAATAATCCCGATATTAAAACTCTTATAATTTTGTAGAAGCGACCGCCTTAGACATTATTCATTCTCATCAATCTGAGCGGAATTCACCTGGAGGCTTTTAAAAGATATATTTTAATTTCATGTATGCGATCTAAAACACATGCAACTTTTAATGCCCTTTTGTCAAATAACAATGCTTTTTTGCGAAACAAATCGTGGGAAATAGATGGTCTAATGACTTTTTTACTACACGCGTTTTAAGAAATCTATCCCAAAGGAAGTTACTGAGGTTATTGTAGCTCTTTAGAATATTTAATTGAATATACGGGGTAGAATATTTATATTAATTTTTATAATAGTTCTAAATATGGTATTTGCAAATTAATATGGTTTTGGCTTCTTCCAAGGAACTGCTAAGCAGATACATCTTATCAAGCATCGAGTCTAAATAGGTCAATGGAACGAAGTACATCTTAACTAGGTCTTCAAATTGTTCAATCAGAAATTAAGTCTCCTTTATTGACTTACTCTCTTCTTTATTGCATTTCTATTTAAAGCCAGTTGTAGCATTTATCTCTATTGATGTGTGTCTTCTACATTCTTGTCTTTTCTAATCCTTCTCTATACCTCGACATTTGTAATTTGATCTATCCTGCTTATTTTCAACACTCTTCTGTAAGCCCACAATCCAAAGGTATCGAATATATTGGTATGGTCTTTCTTAAATGCCAAACATTAAGAGCTGAAATTTGGGTAGTTTGTCAATTAAGTTTCAGTTTTCATTTCCAATTTAATATATGCATACTAACATTATGGAAACTTGTTAAAGTTAGTAAGACTGAAGAAAGGTCACCGAAGCCATATCTTAGTAACCCGCTATAGGATCCTTAGTAATCAAGATGTACTTGGTTTTGTCTTTTTAGTACCACCGTCTCTAATTCGTGTGTCTCGGACCGCCTTTTCCAACGCAATGTTAAACAGGAGGCAAGCCAGTCCATCCTTTATCTCAAAGGATCGAGAATTTTCTTCCTGTATCTTAACGCTGGCTTTTAAGTTAGACATTCTCATTCTCGTTAATCGGATAAGTTTTTCTTCTTCTTCTTCTTCTGTTTGTATAGACATGCCTCTGTCTGTTTTTCAATGTGCCTCCAGTAAGTTGTCGTTCTATCGTTTTCGTGGTCTTCCTAGTGATCGTCTTCCTATTGGGCTTCCTATCTTCGCAGTCGTTTGTTGTTAAATTTCTTTCGCTCATGGACTTGTTTACGCCGTGCTGCCATTCTAATCTGGGTCTTCCTCTTTTCCGTCGACCTATCGGTTGCCATTCTACTACTTGTTTAGTGAGTCTTGTTGCTGGCATCCGTTGAACATGTCCATACCACCCTAATTGTTTCTTCGCTATATCTTGAGTTATATTTCCTTCTATTCCCATACGTTGTTTTATTATATCATTTCTGATTCGGTCTCGTCTGGAAATACCTAAAGATCTTCTCATTGCATCCATCTCTACTGCTTCTATTCGCTTTTTGTTCTTTTCACTAATTCTCCATGTTTCGGCGCCATAAAGAAGAGTAGTTTTAATCATGGTCTCATATATATTAAATTTTCTTCCTTTCGTTATCTCTTTACTCCACAGTATACCATTGAGACATCCTAAGACTTTCTTTGCTTGAGTGATTCGTTTTTCTATTTCCCGTATATCAGTTCCTGTATTGTCAAAGGCAACACCCAAGTAGTCATAGCTCTGACAGCAGGAAATATGTTTTGTTTTCGAGGTCTATGTTATCTGACTCGTTTCCAATACAAAGATATTTGGGTTTTGTTGTATTGACATTCATTCCCCAGTCGTTATATTCTTCTATCAGTTTTTATATAGTTTTTATATATTTGTTGTTATTCGGCTTATATGATCGTTCCATTCTGCTCTTCTATTTCTTTCCCAGTTCTTGATGTTCTCTACCTTGCATCTACGTCGTATATCTGTGCTTTTAGCTCTGTCCCATAGTGTCATAAAGTGTTTTCATCTCTGCTGTTTCTAACATCCCTTTTCTCCTCTCTGTGTCAGGTCTTGTTTCTGCCGCGTATGTAATTATTGGTCTGATGACTGTTTTGTAAATTCTGCCTTTCCTTTCTGTCCCGTAATTTAATGCTCCATATTGTTTCATTTAGTCAGCCTGCGGATCTGTTTGCTCTATTCACTTGATCTTCCACTTCGGTTTCGAGCTTTCAGTAGCTAGATAATGTGTTGGCCTAGATATTTTCTGGTATACCAAACTCATACATTGATTTGTATAATACTGTTCTCTTGACACTGTCGTATTCGTATACGGCTTTGAAGTCGACGAATAGGTGATTGGTTTCAATATTAAATTCTAATGTTTTCTCGAGGATCTGTCTTATTGAATGAATCTGATGAATTCTTGATTTTTCTGGAGTAAATCCAAACTGTGTAAAGTTGTAGCTTTTCGCAGAGAATATTTACCAGTAGTAAACAGTTGTTAACAGGGTTATACCTCTGTATAACCAGACTCTGTATATTTCTAGACAAGAAGTAAAAGTTTATGCAGTGTTTGTAGCACGTCGTCGCCACTATTCTTGTAGGGCTCACTACAAATTTAATCAGTTCCTGGTGCTTTATTATTTTTAAGCTTTTTAATGACTTGGGCACCCTCGCCAGTTGTAGGTAGTCTTTCGTTTGGGCAGAATAGATTCCAATCACTTAGATCTGCTACGGTGGTCTCTGCTTCTTCGATATAATGGTTGTTAAATTTTGCGTCGATATATGTATTTAACCCATCGGTTCAAGATTGAGGCCGCATCCTTAGGATATTTCGTTCTCCATCTTTACAGCTCCTTATTTTTGGATTAAACTCTTTAATTATTTTCTTTAGATTTCTGTAAAACTTTCAATGTTCGTTTTGATTTCTTGTTTTCTAGCTGCTTGTCTTTCTTTTCTCAAATCGTATATTATTAATGGGGTTTCGTGTATAAAAATTTCGTTTATTATTTCTTGTAAATAGATGTTAAACAGGATAGGGGATAGTAAACGACCCTTTCTGACACCTTTCTTAAATTCTAATAAATAATATATTACCTAATATACCTCTGAAAATTATTAAACAAGAACGTAAAACATTCAAAATGTAACAGCGCCTCTTTGCATCCAGGCGACATATAGAAAGAGAGAGAGAGAGAGAGAGAGAGAGAGAGAGAGAGAGAGAAGAGATAGGGGGGGGAGGGTTATTTTTCGTTGCTATCTTCTTGCTTATCCAGCAAGATAACGTTTTGTGAAATAAAATGTAGATAGGGGAATTAATGAATTTTGGAACACCTACGACAAACGTTTTTCTGTGATAAATATCTAGCAGATTTGTTTTTAAATTGCACAAAAAACGCAAAATTGTACAAAATGAAAAAATAGCAACATTAAAAAAACAAATAAACTTCTGCTGTAACCCCCGTAAATTAATTACTGATCCAAGGTGTTTCTGCATTAGATTATGTCGTAATTACACAAAAACAATGGAACATTAATAAATAGTAAAGTACTCCACTTCCCACTAAGTTCAATGGAAGTTATATTTGCCGCAGTTGACTTTTATTTAATTAATGAAGTCTAGTCACCACTGGCATTCTTGAAACATTTCAAAAGGGTTCAAAAATCATTATTATCGAATATTGTACATTTAATTTTATGACTTATGGACTAAGATAGATAGTTTTAAGTTAGTAGATAGGATTCGGTTTTCAATAACCAAGGTATATCATAATCACCATAGGTGCACGGCCCTAGTTGAGCCTGGATTTTCCCAGGTTTATTTCTCAATTTGGTCCTATTCTTTACAATATGCTATCAATTTGCCACACCGATTTTCCAGGCATCTTTATCCAACCCATCTGTCGAAAATTATTATTTCGATCATATGCAGCCCAACCTATAATATAATATGGAATACCTAATTGATTTCTGGACAGGCAGAGCAATAAACTTCTGGCAGCGACACAATATCTTTCATACTGTTACGATTTTAAATGTTATGGCATATAGAACTGTAACATTTTATCACTAATTCTTTTTTATTGATTCTCGTAATTTGTAGGTCAAAATCTACCTGAGACACGTTGGGTTCCCCTTCGCTATAACAGCGGACGAATACGAGTTTTCTGGAACCGCTTCGATACCAGTTGTTAGATCATTGCTAGATCCGACATAACAAAATGCTTAGAAATATTGGAAACAGCTGGATTGGACGATAAAGATCTACGAATAATTACAAATCTATACTGGCATCAAGTGGCAAGAATAAAGGTTGAACAAGAACTGTCGGATGAAATAATATAAAAAGAGGAGTGAGACAAGGCTGTATATTGTCGCCTTTACTTTTTAACTTATATTCGGAGGAAATATTTAAGGAAGCCTTAATGGAGACAACCGAAGGTATTATTGTGAATGGAGTAACCGTCAACAATATTAGATATGCCGACGATACCTTAGTCCTTGCCAATTGCGGAGAAGACCTTCAAAATCTAATGAACAAAATAAAGCAGACTTGTGATCAGTATGGACTAAAACTCAACGTTAAGAAAACTAAATATATGATAGTTAGCAAACAAAATTATATACATGATGACGGTATAAAAGTCGGAGATGCCACACTGGACAGAGTAGAGAAACTCGTGTATCTCGGCAGTAATATCAATGAGAGCTGGGATCCAACCGCAGAAATTAAAAGCCGAATAGAACAAGCCCGAGCTGCCTTTGTAAAAATGAGAAACGTACTTTGCAGTCATGATCTTAGCATTGACCTTAGAGTTCGAATGATATCTTGCTACATCTTTCCTGTCCTGCTGTATGGAGTAGAAGCGTGGACCCTAACTGAGGCTATGCTTAAACGCTTGACAGCCTTTGAGATGTGGGTATACAGACGACTACTGAAAATAAGCTGGGTCGACAGAGTTAGAAATGAGGAGGTCCTTAGACGGCTGAACCAAACAACACAACTGGTCAATATTAATAAAGAAACGCAAGCTGGAATACTTCGGTCATATTATGAGACACCCTGAAAAATATGATCTTTTACATCTGATCATTCAGGGAAAGATCCAAGGTAATCGTGGTCCTGGTAGAAGAAGAACATCATGGCTGAAAAATCTAAGGCAATGGTATGGAAAATCAACTACATCGTTATTTAGAGCTGCTGTCAATAAGTCACGATAGCGAATATGGTAGCCAACATGATATCCAACGATCGATAACGGTCATGGAACTAGAAGAAGAAGAAGATCATTGCTGCTCTGTCTACGGGAGCCTCGTAAATACGAGATGATTCTATGAAGGTCGCCGAACTTTCCAGATAGCGGAAGTTTTTGTATATAAACGACACATTTTTATTTTGCAGTCAGTCATAAGAAGATCGGGAAACGCGATTTAATTGTAACGAAACGTAAATAAATTATTTTTAATATAAATTAGGATTAATAAAGACTTTAATAAATTAGTAATGAGTTATCGTGAGTTTTAATAAATTAGAATAAAGACAAATAAATTAGAACTATGTAAATATACAACAGTGGTGTCAGAAGTGGGATTGTAGATAAATTTAATTTGAATTTTTGAAAAGAAGTGAATTTGGTGAACAATGGCTACGATTTACGAGCTTACAGTTACGAATCTAAGAAGGCATCTTGAGGATAGAGAATTAGCTTCTACCGGAAAAAAGGCTGAGTTAGTCCAACGACTAAAGAATGCTTTGGAGGAAGAGGGTTTAGATCCGGAAACTTATATATTTGAAGATGCTGTCATCGCGTCAATTTCAAAATTAGAGAATAAAGTTTCTGGTGACATCGCATCATTAGAGAACAAAGTTTCTTCCGATGTAGCCAGAGTCTCTGATGATGTAGCCAGAGTCTCTGATGATGTAGCCAAAGTCTCCTGTGATATA
Organism: Diabrotica balteata; assembly: GCA_918026665.1. NCBI lineage: Eukaryota > Metazoa > Arthropoda > Insecta > Coleoptera > Chrysomelidae > Diabrotica > Diabrotica balteata. The sequence goes on along the minus strand of OU898285.1, from coordinate 58,439,862 downwards.
GCATCATTAGAGAGCAAAGTTTCTAACGAGATTTGTTCTCTAGAAAGCAAAGTTTCTGCTAACATCTCTAAAGTAACTTCTGAGATGTCTGCCCTCGATGATAGAGTGTCTTCGTTAAAGAACCAAGTTGCTGCCGATATGTTGGCCTTCGAAGAGAAGATAAAAGAGATGGAAAGGAAGATGGAGGAAACAGGGACAGCAGAGAGAGAAAACAATCCAATTATAGCAGAGACAAAAGAAGAGGAGACGAAATGTAAGTTGGAAACACGGCCGAAATTTGAAGGAAGCGGGGGTTATGTTCATGTCAAAGTTCCAACTTTCGACGGAAAATCGTCATGGAACAACTACATGAAAAAGTTCGAATCAGCTGCAAGAGCGAATGGATGGCCAGAAAAAGAAAAGGCTGTAAACCTGACTATAGCTCTTCGAGGAGATGCCTTAGATATGCTCCAGACCATAGCCGTAGAGGAGACGGATGATTTCGAACAACTGAAGAAGAGGTTAAATATGCGATATGGCCACGAACACTTGGAGCATGTATATCAGTCGCAGCTCAAAAATCTAAGACAAAAGAAGATGAGGCTCTTCAAGAATATGAAGTAGATATTGCCAGATTAGTTCAATATGCTTATCCAACAGCTCCCGAAGACATGATGGAAAAGTTAGCCATTCAAACGTTTATTGATGGTCTTCGTGATCATGAGATGCAAAGAACACTACGATTAGCTCGTCACAAGACGCTGATGGATGTCTTATCTGCCGCCCCTCGAATACGAGTCAGCTACGCTAGCCTCTGGCGGGTACAGTAAAGTTAGGACTGTAAAAGAGGAAGGAGACGAAGATAAACTTGATCTTTAATATGATAAAAAGCATGACACACAAGAAAACGAAGACCATAAGACCGAAGAAAAAAACCAGAACGCGTCGGCCTTAGGGGAGCAGCTTCGACCCAGAAATTTACCAAAGACCCTCTGATACTAATAGCTTCTTTGAAATGTCGTGAAGATAGTGTATATGTAGATGGAGAAATAAATGGTAAAAAGCATACGTTGTTGGTGGATACTGGAGCGACAAGAACCATTATTCGCCGACAGTTATAAACAGCCGTAAGAAACTGTTACCAACGAGGTTGCGACTTCGGACCGCTACGGGTGAAAATGCCAACATTCACGGAGAAATCCAGATACAATTAGGAATTGGAGCAGAAAAGTTCGTCCATACTGTTATAGTTGCTGACATCGAAGAGGATGTTATATTAGGAATGGACGTAATGAATACGCATGGATTCCAATTGGATTTTAAGAATAAGGTAATCAAAGTTGGTAACGAGGAGGTATTTCTCCATCCACATGATGACAACACTATGCAAGCAGCCGTTAAAGAAGATACAGTCGTGCCTGCGAGAAGTGAAACGATGATAGTAGCGCGGCTACAGGGAATTGTGAACGAAGGGACACCTGTTATGATGGAGCCTTGGTATCATGACGACGAAGTTGGCCGTGGAATCATAATTGGAAAAGAATTGGTGACTTCGGCTAAAGAAATTCCTGTGAGACTTATAATGTCAATGACTACCCAGTGACCATCAAGAAAGAGACAAAAGTAGGAACTTGTGTACCTGTCACATCCATAATCCGTCAGACGACAAGGTCTGATAATTCCAACGATAAATTTGATCAAATGGTTGCGGTTGCTGGACAGTCTCTGAATCAGATTGAGAAAAGGAAATTAAGGGAATTTCTTCGGCAGTATCGTGATATTTTCGTACTGAAAGGAGGAAAGACGGGAAGAACTACCGTTGTTAAGCATAAAATTGATACTGGTGATGCTAAGCCAATTCGTCAAACAGCTCGACGATTACCACAGGCGAAAAGAGAGGAAGCTGAAACGATTGTTCAGGAAATGAAGAAAGACGGGGTGATAGAACCTTCTACGAGCCCATGGGTCTCTCCGGTGGTCCTGGTTAAGAAGAAAGACGGAACAACGAGGTTCTGTGTGGATTACCGTTTGCTGAACAACGTTACCAAGAAAGATAGTTATCCTCTGCCTCGGATCGATGACACATTAGACACATTGGCTGGAAAGTAAATTATTTTCTACTTTGGATTTGAAGTCTGGATACTGGCAGGTAGAAATGGACCCGGTAGATAAAGAAAAGACAGCCTTCACCACAGGATCTGGATTATGGCAATTCAACGTTATGCCATTTGGACTTTGTAACGCTCCTGCGACATTTGAGAGGCTTATGGAAAATGTGTTGAGAGGGTTATCTTGGAAAACATGCCTAGTTTATCTAGACGACATAATCGTCTTGGGGGAGACATTTGAAGACCATCTGAAGAATTTAGAAAACGTTTTTAATCGACTTAAAGCTGCCCAATTGATGTTAAACCCCAAGAAGTGCCAGCTATTTCAAGGTAAAGTCAATTATCTGGGTCATATAGTCAGTAAAGAAGGAGTGGCCGTGGATAAGGGAAAAAATCGATTCCATTAAGGAATGGCCAAAACCAACTGACAAACACCAAGTGAGAAGTTTTCTTGAGACTATGTACTTACTACCGGAGGTTTATTAAGAAGTTTGCAGATATCGCTTAACCATTAACCCGACTTACAGAGGAAGCGAGAGAATACCGCTGGGATGTAGACTGCCAAAAATGCCTTTGAGACCTTAAAAAAGCATTTAATCACAGCACCAATTTTAGGGTATCCACTGCCAGAAGGAGAGTTCATCTTAGATACAGCTGCAAGTAATGTGGGAATTGGAGGAGTGCTGTCTCAGATTCAAGGGACGACAGGAAAGAGTCCTTGGATATTTTAGTAAAGTTCTCTCAAAACCTGAGCGGAATTATTGCGTCACGAGAAGAGAACTTCTGGCAGTAGTGAAATCAGTAGAGCACTTCTTAGCAATACCTCTATGGAAGGAAGTTTTTAATCCGAACCGACCATGCCGCCCTTAAGTGGTTGATGCAGTTTAAGAATCCAGAGGGTCAGATAGCCAGGTGGATCGAACGACTCCAAGAATATGATTTTAAGATTGAGCACCGGGCCGGAGTTAGCCACCGAAACGCTGATTCTCTTTCCAGAAGGCCATGCCCAGCAGAGTGTTCTCACTGCAACAAAACGGAATCCAAGGAAGCAGCAGTGCTAAGAACGACGGTGGTCAACGACGAATGGACGCCTACCAAGATCAGGGAAGAACAAGAGAGAGATCCAGTTATACAGAAAATCCGAAAATGGAAAGAGGAAAACCGTCGACCACCTTGGCAAGAAATATCGAACCTAGGCTCAGTAGTTAAGACGTATTGGGCCCAGTGGGACTCATTTATCATGGAAGATGGCTTGCTCAAACGAGTCCTGGAAAATGATGACGGTTCAGAGAAGAGAAGACAGTTGGTGATTCCAAAGAGCAGAATAGCCGAAGTACTTCGTCAGTTACACGACAGTCCATTATGAGGGCATTTTGGTGTGAAAAAGACCCTTCAGCGAATTCGGGAACGGTTTTATTGGATGAAACAGTTCCGACGATGTAAAAGACTGGTGTAAGAAATGTACTATTTGTGCTACGAGTAACGGGCCTTATCGAAAAAGGAGAGCTCCTATGAGACAATATAATGTTGGAAGCCCGTTTGAAAGAATAGCTTTGGACATTGCTGGGCCATTTCCAGAAAGTGATAATGGAGTCAAATGGAGTCAAGTACATGTTGGTAGTAATGGATTACTTTACTAAGTGGGTCGAGATTTACGCACTTCCAGAATAGAAGGCCGCCACCGTTGCAGATAAGTTGATCCAAGAATATATCAGCCGATTTGGAGTGCCTTTGGAGATTCATAGTGACCAAGGCAGGAAGCGAATTCGAAAGCGATTTATTCCAAGGAATATGTGATAGACTAGGTATGAAGAAAACAAGAACTACGGCTTATCATCCGCAATCGGATGGTATGGTAGAACGAATGAATAGAACAGTTGGCAAGTATTTGACAAAGATGGTGTCCGATCATCAGCGAGACTGGGACCAATATCTTCCGTTCTTCACAATGGCCTACAGATCTGCTGTTAATGAATCAACAGGCCAGACACCAGCCAGAGTCCTATTCGGACGCGAGATGGCGACTACCTTGTGATCTAGAGTTTGGGTGTCGACCTGGAGAAGATGTAGCAGGTGAGATTATGTGATCGAATTACGAAGAAGAATGGACGATGTACACGAGTTGGTCCGTTCCCATCTCCAGATCGCTAGTGACCGAATGAAGAAATCGGTACGATACGCAAGCCGAAAAGGGGTGTTTTAAGAAGAACGATAAAGTCTGGCTTTATAACCCCAAAAAGCGAAAAGGTTGTTCTCCCTAAATTGCAGCAGTTTTGGGAAGGTCCATACCTCATTATGGAGAAGATCAATGATGTTATTTACCGAATAAGCAAGATTCCGAGAGGAAAGCCGATGATAGTACACCATAACCGGCTGGCGTCTTTCGAGGGTGACCACGGAAGAAGTGGAAGTAAACCAAGTCCAAGATGTGTCTGACCTCACGTTTGAGGAATTCATGGGTGCCTATGGAGGTACCGGTAAAGCAAGACATGGTGTTACCACTGAAGAAAGGCAAGATCTACTCGCGCTTCCCGATGACTACTCACTGGCCCTTACCATCCCGGCCCAGTATCAAAGGCGCACCAGGGTTGGCATCCGTCTTTCGAAGGAAGTTTGGTCGAGTTGCAGAACTTCAATGCCAAGTGCCAGCTCCTGGTAAAACCTTGAAACTCCAAGATGCATCACGTTACCTTTTCTACCTGGTAACAAAAGACACTGCCCGTGACCAACCTACCTACCGAGATGTATGGGAAGCTTTACTTCGATTGAGAAGCGCGTACTAGAGTCCGACGTGCAAAAGTTAGCCATGCCAAAGTTGGAGTGCCAAGAATTAGATTGGAGGGTTATTCGAAGTATGGTGGAGGAGATCTTTAAAGACACCGAAGTCCAGGTGTTAGTCTGTTGCAATCCGCATAGTTCCTGCTGCGTAGAGAAAAACTGTCCCTTGTCATTTTTATACAACTGGAAGTTGTAAAAGAGGGTCCAGTTGCCGATACCAGCATATCGTTCCAGTTCCAGTCCCGAGAAGGTTCCAGGAGGAACCATCTTTTAAGAGGGGGGCAATGTTACGATTTTAAATGTTATGGCATATAGAACTGTAAATATTTTATGACTAAATCTTTTTTATTGATTCTCGTAATTTGTAGGTCAAAATCTACTGAGACACGTTGGGTTCCCCTTCGCTATAACAGCGACGAATACGAGTTTTCTGGAACCGCTTCGATACCAGTTGTTAGATCATTGCGCTCTGTCTACGGGAGCTCGTAAATACGAGATAATTCTATGAAGGTCGCCGAACTTTCCA